>CAAE01014710.1:995382-1077507 GCA_000180735.1 Tetraodon nigroviridis
AATTTAACTTGTTTTTTTTATAACCACTAAACAAATATAGTGGCCGGAGGACGTACGCAGCGTTTCAATCTCAGTATCATTCTGCTTGTTTTCTTCTTGTGCTGCTTAATGGTTTCGTGCGTAAACGTACCATGTCTGTCCCCTCCAGTGCAGTTTTTTTACGTAACTTGCATATTTGTAAATTATGTCCATAGGGGATTTTAATGCCTGGGTTCCTTTTTTTACCCCCAACCTAACAACCAAACTTGGAACCCAGGAATTTAAACAGTATGATTTTTCTGGCTGTTTAGTCATGCGACACACATGCACATGCACATACACGCTCAAAGGCAAACACATTTGTTCTTTCTGCAACCTCAATTGTCACCGAGACATCTGGGTTTTATCTAATACCCCAAAATCCTTAAACCTCTACTTCTCGTTTGTAAGTTTTTGTTACCCCTTTAACAGTCTTTATTCATATTTATTACATTTTCGATGTGTCATTTCAAAATCCTTCCTCCTCCAGCTTGACCTCTCCAGCGGTGTATTAATGCCATGGTTGTGCGCTTACATTGTTCCTTTCACATTGTTCATCTTCCCACAAATTGTCTTAATATTTCCACATGAAAATTTCCTTTTTTTCCCCTTTTGTTCTTTAAATGTTTAATTGAGTGCGTTGTCGCCAAAATTACATAAACTGATAATTTGGCAATCAGCTTTGTCATTTGTTCATCTTTGTGCTACATAACAAAAGCCGATTATCCAAGTTCATCTTAATTAGCTTCAGGATTGTGAGCGTGGTCATCTCTTAATTCCTTTTTTCGTTCCTTTTTTTGTACAAGACGGCTTGCACAAATTACGCTGTGTCAGTGTTTCTTCATCACGGCTACCTCAGTCGTCCACTTTATGGCCTGAGCTCTGACTAGTCCACTGGGAAAAGTCCGCTGATGTGGGCATTTCATCGTCTGCTGCAGCTAAGCAGATAAACCTGAAATCAACAACTCAATCTGCCTCCTGTGTGTAGACTTAGATAAGTACGCCAGGAATAATATTATCTTGCTCAGTCTGCAAACCATCTGGTTGTATTTCTTCATCTTTTTTCTCCAGCTCTTCGTCTCCAAACTCCTGCATTTCAAATCTCATCTGAACTTTCTGGCTCTCCTCCCACTGTGAGACCACCCACTCCTCCAAAGAAAAGGAATAATTCTCTGCAAGACTCCCCTAATCTCAAGTACAAGCTAATTGTCTCGGCATGTGTGAGATTTGCTGATGGGGATCCTTTTATCGCATCTAAAACTAATCATAAATCTACCTCCTCCATTTTTTTTGGTGCTTTTGATTCTCGGTAACTTGCAATCCGTTGGTTTGAAGATGGCACTCCTCTCCAGTTGCTATCTGTTATAAAATCTTGGCTCTTGGAGCACTGACAAGTAGTTCTCTTTATCATTTGTCTGCTCTTTCATGGTCTGAAAACAATCTGATATCTTTGTGTCATTGTTTTACCTATAGATCTGAGGTATAGTGTATCTTTTTTATAAAGTTAACTGATGATGGATGCAAAGATAGGCTATCCTACACATCAACTGTTGGGGGGAGGTTATAAACTAGTGTGCCATTTTTGTCATGTTCAGGCCATTTTCTCGATACGTCTCTGTAATGCCTGTGAAACATCCTCCACAACGCGTCAGGAATAATAAAAATTTTCATCAAGCACCACTACAGGGCCGTCAACCGGACCGACCTGTTGGGGTCTCGACGGTTGTTATAATTTGACAAGTGAAGAATGAGAGCGGTGCCTAAAAGATGTACGTGAAGCCTCGGATTAAACCCTCCACTGATTGATAACTTATAGGTCTAATTATCCCTCTGGTGACATTTACACATGCACAGACACAAAGAACAAGGGTTTTTATGGTTACAAATTCATAAATGTGGAAGCGGACAGAGGAGCGACCTCTCATCTTTAATGCAGAACTCGTGCTCATTATTTGAGCACATGAGTCCTGGGGGGTCACTGGGGTGTCCTTTAATACAGTAGGACTGACTTTTGTCGTATTGTTAAGCTCTGATGTCTACATTTCTCCCTTTTGAAAAACAAAACAATAATTTCAAGAACAACAATGAAAAAGTTGGTGCAGTGAAAAAGACCTTGAGGGAAAAGGGCTGCGAGAAACATTGAACCTTTTGTATTTGATACCAAATGAACACCATAGTGCCCCTCCGGATGTAATACTCTTCACACCTGATCTTTGCGCACACATCGGCAGGTTATTATTAGCCTGTCTGCAGGAGGGTTCTCGCTGGTGTAAAAGGCTCGTGTTACCTCTTCTCACAGTTCCAGACCTGAATTAGCTGAGGTCTAAATGTGTGGTTTGGAGAAGGGCCAGCCGATGTCTGCTAAGCGTTCTCATCTGTCTGATGATGGAACATTATCCCACTCTTTTAGCGTCACACAGATGGCACAGCGGTATTCCACGTGTACCCAACCTTTGTGTAATCACAGGTCATTCCTGTCAGCACGGCGTCATCATGTCACTGTAACGCAGTAATCATACACACAGAGTCACAAACAGATTTAACACCTAAAATATTTCTAACTGAGTGGAAAACTAGCTAGCTGTTTCCATCACATTTTAGGGACAAGAGGTTCTTAAACACAAAAAATGTAGGAGGGGGTCAGATAAACGCAGGTCGGACAGGCTAAAGACAAACAAACGAGGGAGAGAGTAAACTAGCTGAGGAGATGTTCAGAGATTTGTGTGTGTTGCAGAATAGTTTAATCCTGGTCTATCCTTCCTCCTCCTCTTCTGCTGCTCTGGGCATCACGAGACATCTGACGCCTGAACCGTAAAAGCAGAACACCAACCTTTCACCTGTCCCCCCCTCACGTCTTTCATTCCATTTGCCCCGTAGTTGGGATGCTACACTATCCACTTATCCCCCTCCCCCTGTCATACATGTCTCAGTTCCTTCATCTCTCACACACTAAGGTTTGCACACTTTCAATCCTCTCGCTTGTTCTTCATTCCTTCTTTGAGGTTTGATCTAATCCCATCGATCGCATCAATCTCGCAGGTTTTTTGCATGTTGCCAGATTGCTTCAGTAATGCTATTACATGACGTCTACTCCTGAGATAGATCCCAGACGGAGAAGTAAATGCCAACAGAGAAACCTGTTATCTGTCTCTAAGACTTAGAAAGAACTTTGCACAGCTCCTTTTAAAACTTTGAGACTTTTTCCCTCTTTCATGTTTCCCATCTGCACCTTTACCAGCCATCTCCATTTGAATCCATCTTACCCATTAAACTTTTTCTGCCTTTATTGTCCTCCGACTTCTTCTGTTTCATTCTACCTTCAAATTTTTCCTCTTCCTTCCTCTCTTACCATGTCTCCATCAGTGGGAGTTCAAAAAGTGCTTCGCCTCTCTCATGCTCCAAAAGTGTAACTTCACTTCCCCTGCTTCGCTTTATCTCACTATAAAAGGCAACATGAAGTAATCCCCAGACACACCACACGCACACACACAAAGTGTTATTCAAGGTATCTATACTTGTCTATACTCGCTAACATCCATACTGCATCTCCGAAACCAATGCGACACCACAAAGGGACAGAAAAAAGAGCCAAATTAGTCCAGAGAATTGGGAAAAGCATAAAGCAATGAGAATTACCAATTTAGCGTGTGTGCGTATGTGTGTGTGTGTGTGTGTAAGAGTACGCAACAGGTAAAAAGCTGAAGGAGGAATCTCTCCCATGAGGCCATGAGTGTGTTCTCAACATGGCAGACGAGTGAGAACAGAACAGATCAAAAGAAAAGTCACGCTGGGACATGTGAACAACAGAACAGTCAGGTTCACTTTATCTGCTGGAAACAAAACACTGATGCAGCACCTCCCAATCTTTTTATCTGTGGCGCTGATATTCACTGTCAACAGAAACTGTTATCAAGATATCCGATTTAAAATCAAACACAACCATCATCCTTTTATCACTTCTTTGCTCACCGGTGTAGTTTTCGCGGCAGATGCAGGTGAAGCCTCCCTCCCTGGGAGCACACACGCCACCGTTCAGACAGGGGTTGGAGTAGCACAGGTTGATCTCCGTTTCGCAGTAATCGCCGGTGAAGCCAACCGGGCAGCGGCAGCGAAGGCCTGCGATGGGATGGATGGGGCGAAACAAAATGGAGGGCGAGGAGATGAAGGGGGCAGAGCTGTTGAAGCGCAGCACCGAGACACACTTCATGTAGTTCTTGCATGGTTCTCGGAGACACACGTTGTCGTCGAATGGGAGAACCTGCAGAGATGGGAGAGAGGAGAAGATGTTGGCTGCCACCAAAATCTTGGCAAAAGCACTTATCAAAGGACTTTTAAAAAGTATAAACAAGTTGATGTATTAATAATGCCTTAAATTATCCCCTCTTGATGTAGATGTGCAAGGCTTTGCATTAGCTTAAGCTTGAACTAGCTTGGTTTGTGCCAATTGAGTGACTCAATCAAGCAGAATTTCTCTAAATTTGCTCCTCTTGCTGTTATTCAGCCATAGTCTAGATCACCAAGCACATCTAAGATATCTTCAGACATTACAGTCATTGAGTTTAGGTAGGTCCTTTTCGTGGATGTGTTTGTCGACATGCAAGCAGCATCTACATCGTCATCCCTCGCTTTGATGCATATCAATACATGATAGTGTGAAAGATAAACTAAGAGAAGCCCTAAACACTGTTACATACTCTGCAATAAAGAAGAAATGTGTCAATTTGTCAAAAACAACAAAGTTCCACAACTCAGCTGTTGAACTCGGCACTACGCCCCTCCCACTGCCACATACGCCACGCAGGAACGTTTGTACATAAACATGTACAGAAAATCACTGCGCTGCACTGCTGCGCATTTCTCTGCCTCCCTTATATTTGTCTTGTCTTGTATGGAAACATCTTAGACTCTGGTATGTAACTTAGGCCTCCAGGTGTGTATTGTTTCAGCATGAGGGGGGTTAATATCAGTGAACTGCTGCACAGAAGCCATATGTTGCATTAACACTGCATCTGTTTTGTATTTTAATCAGTTTTCATGCAGTATGCTCCACTGACAGTGCTTACATAATGCGTCTTTTTCTGATTTACTTCCAGCTGCTGCATATGTGAACATGTACACATTATTATTTTTATCCACTGTGTGTTGGTGTGCTGGGAACTGCAGTGATATTTGTAAAACTAATCAAAATAAACGAATGGTTATACATTTACGTACATGCTCACGCGACTAAAACATTTTTTTTTTTAGACCTGTTATGTAATTGCGAACTCACCTCCATCTGGGTCAGTGACGTCAGCCTCGGCCTGTTTAGGTACAGCTGCTCCTCCAGGGCCTCAGACGGGAAGAAGAGCCCGCCTGGCAAAGCGGCAGAGAAGCTGACATTTAAGATCCTCCCCGGCGCTGCATCCAGGTCGGGTTGGATGTTAAAGATGAAAACATCTTCGACAGGCACTGAAAGCACCGCCGACACGCCCTCCAGAAAGTTGCCCAAGAGCGGGGACAGGAAGTGCTCCTGGGACATGTTCTGGAGACGAACGGTGACGCTGCTGCCCAGCATGTCCTCGGTGATGATGAGGACGCGAAGAACGCACTGAGCGGAAATGCTGTGAATGCCATCTGGAAAGTGAAAAATGAGACAAGGGAACTGTAATTTTCACACAGGAATTTAGCAACTAGGTTTTCTTACGGCGCGACACCGGCAACCTCAAAACACGACCCTGAAGCTCAGGGAATGATGAAAACAGGGTGACGGAGCAGTAAAAACCTGACTTAACTTAAACCAAAAATAAAAGTGGTGGATTAAAAAAAAAAACAAAAAACCAGCAGCAGCAGGCAGAGGGTGACTGACAGGATGTGGACACAATAAAGAGGTAACAGAGCGTGAAGGAGAGCAGAGACTACCAATGGCCAAAGTATCAGAAGACGAATGCTGGAAGGATTTTAACTCAGGGCCGATGAAATCCGAGAAAACAGAGCACAAGGATAACTTGATATAAAATCAATCCTTTGTGTGGAGCATTGGATCGTGGTTCTATGTTTTTGTTAGCTACAGCAGCAGAACGAACTGATAAATCCAATTCTTCCGGGAAAGGAAGAAATATGAATTTTTTTATGTTGAAAAGATGGAATGAAGACAAAAACAAAATGACAAAAAAATGTACTAAAAGAGAGTAGAGAAAGAGAGGATGTTGTAGGGATCAGATGGCAGCTGACACACACACACACACACAACCTTCTAAAGCTTTATTCATTAATTCCTCTGATCATGACAACAGCAGTAATTGATACTGATCTGTTGTCGTTAAAAGGCAACGTGGGCTTTACTGTGGGAACAGCGTCACACTCCTAAACAGTTTTTGATATAATTTATCCAGTAAAGAAAGAAGACACAGTCCTTCTCTGTCGCAGGACTCCATTTCTGCTGTTCCCTCAGGCATCCCATCAGAGAAAACAGTTACTAAATTGCTAAGTGACAATATAAATTATTACAGGTCTTTAAAGTTTTCATTTTCTGTTCACTGTGACGCCAGCAATGATGCTAGTGATTACATATTGACTGTTAAACCTCAGCTCAAAAAGAACAGCAACCACATTCTGTGTCACGGGTGTGGTCCGGATCCAAACGCAACACAGGGTTGAGGGTTTATTCCAGAACTCACAATTCCACGAGTCAGGCAAACTCAGAGTCAGTCCACACAAAGTCCAAACACAAACCCCGCTGGACCGCTCGGTACAACACACTCATGAGGAGCAAAGACAATCTGGCACAGGAGCATCTCACACCGCAGCCTATAAAGCTGCCTGATTGCTCATGCGGTGCAGGTGAGCTCAGCCTCATTGGCACGCAGGTGTGCCACATCCTGAGAGCAACAGGTAGGGGAGGGGGAGAGAATGAATCAACTCCAGTAATTAACTATAAAAAAAGAAGAACTGAAATCAATTCTTTTGCACTAAGGACATGAGTTACCGCTAAAATCGCTACAATACTGTCAGTCTCTTTTTTTTTTTTCATTTTTTTATCTCTTTTGTGGCTGCTCTGATCCTTCTTGTCAATCCAAAGATTAGTCTTGGAACTCCTGTCGAAACACCTGTCAGACCGATCTTGTGACCTCCCAGATTAGCCTGAAAGTCTTTACTCATGCGTGGCTTTTTCTTCTTGCCACTCAACGTTGCCGTGCATGGAAACAATAAAATATTCATACAATTCCAACTCAAAACCCCACAAATGGAGTGTTATTTCGGCATCTTCACCACAGCGGGAAAACAAAGCACTTTGTCCACTAACAAATAGATGACGCTTTCACGGCTCCTGCGAGCTTCAAGTAAACAGTCCCCATTTCCTGTGTCCACACTTCAAAAAGGGGGGAGAAAAGCTTGAAGCTCGCGTGCATAGAGTCTCCCAGAATAAACATGGAGATCCAGAAACATTAGCGCAGTCGGATGCGTGAACATTGGAGGGCGGTGAGAGAGCTCGTCCGGCCTCCTCTCTGCGCTGCAGCCAAAAGATGCTTTGTGGCATGCGGAGTCCCCTGAGTTTCAAAGGGTTGAGGGAGTTCAGCGCTATCTCCCTGCACCAGGTAGCCTGACTAATAGCACTCATAGCTTTCTGAATGTCAAAGCGGCCCTGAGCCCACTTCCTGGAATCCCAGACGGAAATAGTCTGCAAAGTAGTCCACAAGAGGTCTTACATGTGGAGCAGCAAACTTCCAAGAAACATTTGAAAGTGTTTTTTTTTTTTTTTCAGTATGATTATTTACTTATTTGTGGGCTAGCGAAGGAAGAGCGTGAACCCTAAGTTCAGAATTTTTATTTATTTATTTTTTGCCCAACAGTCAAAAAGGACAGTTTGCAGAAAGGGCTGAAATCAGCATGTTATAATATTTTAACTCTTTTTTTCCCACTGTGTACAAAAAGTCCTTGAAAATAGTCATATAACCTTGAAAAAGTTAAAACCCCTTTTCGTTTAGATGTGCCTTTTTTAGTGGCTACATAAAAACAACATTACAATCGCGGTAATATCCACATCATTAGTTTCGAGTTAGTACAAATTTCTTATAAATTAAAATAGGAGACATCTGAAAGAGTCATTAGGAGGCTCCGGTAATCCACAGCAGACGAGTCCTCAGCAGCAGGGCGGCCTGTCGTAAACAAGCTATAAATACGCCTTATTAGTATTCAGGAGTGACACTGAAGTCTCGATGAGCCATTCTTGAAAAAAGTGCACATAAATTAATTAGCACATGAATTAAAAACTGGCTCGTCTCATTACTTTAAGTGTGTTCTGAGCAGAAATTACACGACACCCATTCAGATCCGGACATGTTTTCTGGTCGCACGTGCCCTGGGCCACGGCATGGCACAGAGCCGGGCTCTGCACCCGGACATAAAGAGAGGGATTAAAAAGGAGGGAAATCCCAAAGGGGAGATATCACAACGAGCATGCAAAACCCCAAAACAGTCCAATTGGATTTGGCCTGCACAAAGCCGGCACACGCAAACACACAACACTCCGTCATGGTTCCCTCAGCCCATTTGCCTGCAGCCCCATGCAGCAACTATCGCATGGGTTCAAATCCCATTTCACAGAGTTTTTGCGACCTTTTGTCTGTCTCCTTTCTGCCGTCTGTCCTGGTAAAGTCCTCGTAAAACGGACGAGCTGGTACAATACTCAAAACGCTGCATGACATGAGGCCGACTCCATGTTTTCAGCTGAGTAACTTGCTCAAATCCGTGGGCAATAAATAAATAGAACGGCCACTGAAACCCCGTTTGAAGTTTTTAATCTGGCACACAAAAAAAGACGTCTGATGTACAGTCACCTAAAAGTAATGAACTCCCAAAGAGAGCGTAGGATGAAAAGCTGAAATACTGAGCGGTGGGAGAGGGAGGAAGACCATGGTTTGCGTGGATATGTAGAGCAGCAGCTGGAGTGGATGAACGAGGCTAATTCTGACAGCCGAAGGCAGCAAAGGCAACTTAAACCATGTCACTGGGACAAAAGAGCACAGGGTTAGCACTGGAAACGCCACAGGGACCCTCACGTCTTCAAGCTCTGTTGGAGACAACAGTTGGAAGGTGATCTGGTAGCAGGAGAGGTGACAGACACACACACACACACACACACACACACACACGCACACACACAACAGATTTCATTGCTGGAATTTTCAGCTCTGTTCAAAGCTTTTCTGCCCCTCAGCTCTCTACTTTTAGTGCAAAGTAGAAAAAGATAATAACATAAGCGACACACACACACACACACACACACACACACACACACACACCCTATCTGGTGTACTTTTAAACAAATCCACAGAGTGACCTCTGTGACATGTGAGCAGCTGCGCACAACAGCAGCCTTCACCCTCCATCCTGCATCTGTTGCTCTGCTCTGTTCTTTTTTGTCTTTTTCTAAAACAGCGACGTCTTTCATTTAAATAACCTCACTGCAAGAAGGTTCTGGCCTTTCCGTTTCCCCCTACAGTCCAAAATGAGTGCACATCACACATTTTAGTAAAAAAAAAAATTAAAAAGGGAAAAAAAGAGTGAAATCCAGGCAGCCGTGTCATTATCAAGAGTTTTCCTTTTTGAAGAAAGTACAAAAATCTAGCAAAGTGGAACAAAGCTGCCAGATCATCAAACAAACAGATGCTCTGGTCCTCAGGTGCTGACACACTGCCAGTGCGCTTAGTGGCTTTTAGACCATCACACGCACACACAACCCACAGCGAGCGTTCAAGCATAATATTAGACAATTTTGGAGAAATTCAAACTAGAGGACCCGAGCTGTTTGGATACCTGCATCAATGGGGCCGCCTACTGTGGACACATTCCAACTGAACAGAACACAAGACTAAAGTCACAGCATCCCTGTTTTCAAGCCAGACAATAGTACCTTTGTCTCAGAAAGACAAAATAAAACAAAACAGCCTTTTGATGTTAACTGTACATACGTCAATTCTGTGTGATGTCTCTGATCCTGTGATTTCTTTTTCCTGCCAGCGGAATCAGCACTGAGGCTGTTTATTGTCAAACAAGTTTCCCAGAAACTCATTTCAAACAGCCCGAAGCAATCAGGATAACGTCCCCGCACGGCAGAGAAGCTCACAAACCACAGAGACGGTGCAGCAACATGCCGAATGACGTGATAAGATCTAAAGACGAACCACACTAAATACTTAATCTGCAGCCTGGGACACACAAGGTGTCAGAGTCCAGGTCAGACTTCTGACAGGAAAACTTCATCACAACCATGAGGTTTCCTGCTGCAGTAGGTGTCGATTCGCAGTAAAAAAAGCCAGATTACAAAACGTGAGGAGAGCGAAAGCAAGCACAGGATGTTCTTCGCCGTCAAAATGCAGCAAAGCTTTTCCTCCTTGAACTTTTCCAGCATATTTTAAAGTTGTTTCGTGTGGAAAAACTCCGAGTGCTGCCCCACTAGAACCTTTGATGCGAGCGTCCTCGGAGTGTTTCACTCATTATGCAGGCTGGTTCTGACACCACGTTCTGCCTGCATAATGCAGCCCGGTTTTAACGTACAGCACGTTATGTTGCTCTTTTCAAACATGTGCTGAGACACGTTTGCGGTCATTCATTACCAGAAACTAGGTTTTCTGTTTCATAAAAGTGTTCTGGGAAAAATGAATAAAGTACAAGACAATGATTCGCAGTTATTTTAGGACATTAACCTTAAATGTTTCCTTTTGGTTTCGCTTTGTGCACAGGGATCATTTAATCTTGAAAGAGCTCTTCATGACTTCTTAGAGGGATTCCAGGCGATGTTGAAGGTTGCGCATGACAGAAGCAGAGGCTTCCTAAATCCAACTGTGAATTTCTCAGCAGGGGACCCTCATTTGTTATGCTCTCAACTCTCAACAAAAAAAAAAAAAGTTCTGCCAAAATATTCCTTTGTGGCAGCTCACGTCCCTGAACTTATTACAGGATGTAAATGTGCATAGCGCCAATGTATTTATCTCCAGCAGCAGCCGTCCTCTTGACTCTGAGAACACCGTTAGCTCAGGGAGGGAGGGAGACCTACACTATGATGTGGTCAGGTGAGGACATATGCAAAAAGAAGCATGATGTCTGCAGAAAAAGGAGGCCAGACTGGACAAATACGAGTCCGGCTCCTGCCCTCTGGGTCGTCTCAGAAAGCCTCAGAAAGTGAGCAGTGAGGCCTTAAATCGGCCTTTAACCCAACACCTCAGATGTCAGCCTCACCGTGATCAAGCAACATCAGATTAAGGCTACGTGGGACAAAACTGCCAAGGGCTAATTTAGGGATTGACTATCATTCATAAAAAAAAAGGAAAGAAGAGAAACGGCTCCTTGTTCCTCGGAGGAGTCTGTTCAACCTTGTCCGCGCCGCTCCAGCCATTTCGCTCCTGACAGGTGGTAAATGCACGGTGAGTCCGACTGACTGAAGATGTAAAAAGGGAGTCTAATGGAATTTAACGGGCTGATTTTGTTAGAGTATCCTGCACACCGGGTATGTAGGTCATCACTGCTAAGTGGTAAAGAGTCCATTTAGTCTCCTTTACTTTTCCTTTGCTTTGTTACTTTGGATCAGAGCCGCTGCACCGCAACTAAAAATCTTTATTCACTTGCTGGTCAGCTAATTGTGCCCGGCTAATTAATACCATTGTGTGAAGTCTTAACTCCTTATCTTCATATCGACTAAAGACTAAATAAACAGACTCAGACACTCTGAAAATCAACAGTCAAACTTCCTGCTAAAAGCACAGATGCTGGCGGCCACTGGAGCCCTGGCAGGGGTGCCTTGCTAAAGGGCACCTTGAGCTGGTGTGCGGGGGGTGCCAAGCTGAAAAAGCTGTTTTGTTGAATGCCTGTCTTGCCAGGCTGACCCTAAAGCCAGTTTCATGTGTGCGACGCATGTGTGTGTGTGTGTGTGTGTGTGTGTGTGTGTGTGTGTGTGAGCGAGCATGTAAAACGAGCATTAGTGCAGCTTTTAATCTCTGAATGTGGGAATTACCCTATCAACATGGTGGAACAAAATGTCACAGGAGAGAGAGAAAGAGAGAGAGACAGGGGGAGATATAGAAAAAGGCTGAGCGATGGGAAGAAATTATGGGAGAACAAAGTAAAGAGGACAGGGGAAGTAAAACAGCCAGAAAAGTCTCAGCACTCTCTGCCATGCGTAGATATTATTCACTGTAAAGACATGAATAAAGAGCGCAATCAATGCACAGAGCCACCTGGGAGTTCAAGGAGAGGGATGAAGACAGCTAGAGAGAGGAAGGAGAGAGAGAAAGAGAAAGAAAACAAGAGATTTTTGCATATTTAAAAAAAAAAAACACTTGCTGCAAAATCACTGTTGAAATACACACATACTGAAATATGTGATCTACACATAAATACACATCACAGGCACTTGAGTATTTGTGTATACATAAAAACACACACTCACACACACACACAGGAAGCAGGAGCAATGCTAAATACAATGAGAAACAACCCCTGAGAGTTATGGGAGGATTACAGAAGAGAAGGACTGAGCGACGGAGAAGAAACAGAAGAGGACAGAGAGAGAGAGAAAGAGACAAAGAATAAACAGAGATGGGAAAACAAACTGATGCCATTACCGGCCGACACATCTTTTAACACACCCATCCAGTTAAGGATGAGGAGAATAAAGGAGTGAAAGCCAAAGCCAAAGCGGTGAGGAGCGGAGGGATGGATGGTCTGAGATAACGTACAGTCGACAATGAAAATGACAGCTTTGCTCCGTTGTTTCATTATAATCTCATAACTGTCATATCCAGGAGCAATGAAGGGAGAGAGAAATCGAGAGAGAGAGAGAAAAAGAGAGAGAGAGAAACTTTTTTACCCTGAGAGTAGAAAAATGCATGTGCATCTGAGCTCTGATGGCAAGTGCTCCCTGCATCAGAGCAGCATGTCTGCTTTTGTTACTTCCGTTAACCCAGTCAGAGGTATGGATATCCACAGGGTCTGCTAGCAAAGTTCAGGCCACAGCATCCAAAATACACAACAACCACACATTTACAGATGCTGCTTTTGAATGATTTACCATTTCATCGGAAACAGGGAGGCAGATTAGAAAAAAAGAAGTGGGACTTCCCTTTCGCTCGGTCAGACACTCACTCGCTCATCAGAAACACTATTGTTACAAATGAGGCTGGAATAAAAGCAGCGAATATAGGGTAGCAGGTCACACACACACACACACACTTTTCCCAAGCCACTGCTCATCCATTACAGCTTTTTGACAGAATGCAACCACAAAGCTAAATTTCAAAGAAACAATGTTGCTCTCATTTCGCTCCTTATTTGGTTTCAGAGGCTTTTATCTCTGAAAGCAGCGAAGGATGCGAAGCTTTTAGAAAGCCTTTATTGCTAATGAAACACCAGAAAATGCATATGGACAAACCAGCTATTTGCATTTAATAACCACTTAAGACAAAACTAACAGTCCCGATTGATTCTTGCCCAATTTAACCCTCCACCAGATGGTTATAAACGCTCTAAAATCAATCAAAGCTCTGGAATAGATTGGTACCCGAACCTAGGTGAAAATTAAACTTTTCATTGCTTCAAGTGATGCTCAAGGTCGCCAACATTGATTTTTGGTGTTTGGTTATTGAATTAAAAAAAAAAAGTACAAATTTTTTCAGAGGTTTTTTCTAACCTGCCTACATGCTGGTTCAGGTCTGATTAAACATTAAACATCACATTAAATTCACTTTAGACAGACCAAAACTCTGGCACGGCAAGCTTCAACCTTTTAAATATCTACCTCTGATATCTAAGCACGTCAAACCTGTGAGAGACCTCTGTCACCCTCTCACAAACACAACTGTCCCACGAGCGTTTTGTCCTTAAGTGACGACTGTCTGAGACAAAGGTGTTTGGACTGATTTCTCCCTCAAGCGGTTCATGGAAGCCAATCTGTACATTACCTTCACTCCTACCAGTGTGACTGTCACTCAGTCACACATAAATGGCCCCCCACATACACCCAGCAACCCCTCCCTTCTATCATTTGCTCCTATTTTCCCCTTCACGGTCTCTTACCTGTGACTGTGATCAGCATGGGAGCCACCAGCGGCCGGTTGTTATCCAGTTTTCGGCTCAGCCGGATCTCTCCGCTGGTGTGATTCAGCAGCAGCAGGTGAAGCTCGTTCCCTCTGTCAATGGTGTAGTACAACCGGTCTGACACATCTGGGTCGTGGGCGGGGATTCTGCCAATTACACCGCTGGGAAAACTGTTGGAGCGGTTCGACACAAAGTTGTTGAAGATGATCTGGAAGTCCTGAAGCGTGGGCCGGTTGTCGTTTTGATCCACCAGTTTGATGCGGACAGTAGCCCGGCTGACTAGAGGCGCCGAGGTGGCCTGAACTACAATCACGTACTCGTTGCGGGTCTCGTAGTCGAGATCAATGAGGGACGTGAGTTCACCTGAAAAGATGTCCATCTGGAAAATTTCAGGAATGTTTCCTTCGACGATCTGGTACATAATCTGGGCGTTGGCCCCCTCGTCTGGGTCAGTTGCTGTGATCTGGGCCACCACGGAGCCCACAGCGCTGTTTTCCTTCACCAGAACTTCAAAATCATCAGCGGGGAACACAGGCGCCTTGTCATTTACGTCCAGAACCGTGACTTGGATGTGCACGGGGGTTCGCTGAGGGGGGCATGCCTCGATCTACAGCATAGGCGGTCAGCTCATAGAATGGGACGCTCTCGCGGTCCAGGCGGCGGACCGTCCGCAGAATGCCAGACGTGGGTTCGATGGTGAAGTCCCCATCGCCGTCCTCACCGTTTTGGAAGGTGTACTGAACGCGGCCGTTGGCGTGAGCGTCGCGGTCCGTGGCTGAGATTTGGAGGACGCTGGTGAAAGGAGGGGCATCTTCGCTCACTGACCCTTGGTATCTGGGGCTGAGGAACTGCGGCGCATTGTCGTTGACGTCATTCACGTTCACTTCGACGTACGTTGTGTCTGATTTCTGCGGTATGCCGTTATCTTTAGCTGTTATAGCAAGAGTGTAGGTCATCTGGTCCTCATAGTCAAGCTCTGCTTGTAGCGTTATAGCCCCCGTGGCTGAATCGATGCGAAATTGTGGGATATTGTCCTCAAGCAAATATGTGATTCGTGCATTTTCACCGACATCGTCATCTGTGGCACTGATCATGACAACCAGGCTCCCGGGTGGTGAGTCCTCATTCACGCTGACTGAGTAGTGGGCGCTCTGAAAAACGGGCCGGTGTGTGTTGGCATCAGTGATGTTGATGTGCACCTGACAGGTGTCGTGGAGCGTGCGGTCAGAGGCGGTGACGGTCAGAACGTAGCGTCGTTCTTGCTTGTAGTCCAGCGGGAGGGCCAGGGAAAGAAGTCCAGCCCCACCGGCTGTGCTGATGGCAAAGCGGTTTCTGGTGTTTCCGCCTGTTATCTGGTAAGTCACTGCACTGTTGACGTCACGGTCCACAGCCGTGACGGTCACGACACTGGTACCCACAGCTGCATCCTCGTTCAGGCGAGCGTAGTACTCCTTTTGCAGAAATTCGGGGTGGTTGTCGTTGACGTCCATCACCGTAATTGTGACGCTTGCTGTGGCCGAAAGAGGCGGCGTGCCATAATCTCTGGCCTCCACACCGAAGAAATAGTGCTCCACAGACTCGCGGTCGAGCGTGGACCGAACGGTGACCCAGCCTGTTGCAGAATTGATAATAAACGGAGTGTCTGAGCTGGTGCCGGTTAATTTGTACTCCAGACGAGCGTTGTCACCGGAATCGGTATCAATGGCCTGAATGTGGAGAATGGAACTACCAACTGGGGAACTTTCTAACACAGAGGCCTGAAAGGGTGTGGAGACAAAGATTGGTGGGTTGTCGTTGACGTCGGTCACCTGCACGCTGACAATACCAGTATTGTTGGACAGGGGAGGGCGGCCGTTGTCCTGTGCCCGAACACGTAGCGTATACTCCCGCTCGGCTTCATAGTCCAGGGGCGCCACTACTTGGATCTCCCCAGTGACACTGTCAATGGAGAACTGTCCACGGCTGTTGCCGCTGATGATGTTGTAATGAACGGCGGCGTTGCTGTCCTTGTCACGGTCGGTGGCGCTCACGCGTAGGATCTCTGAGTGGGGTCGGACATTCTCCTTCACCGCCACAACGTAGCGCTTTTCGCTAAACTGCGGAACATTGTCGTTTTCATCCAGAACCGTGATGAAAACTTTGACGGTGGCGGAGCGCGGCCCCGGCTCCTTCCCTTGGTCACTGGCCTCCACCTGGAGAGTGTAATGCTCATTCAGCTCTCTGTCCACCACTCCTCGGGTCGTGATCAGCCCCGAGCGCGGGTCAATCTCGAAGGCTGCTCGTGCCACAGCCACCATGTCACCAATGAAGCGGTACCGGATATTGGCGTTAGTTGGAGAGTCTGAGTCTGTCGCTCTCAACTGTAGGATTGGATAACCCTCTTCCACGTTCTCCCTGATGGTCTCCCTGTACTCTGTCTGCTCAAATATGGGGGAGTGATCATTCCTGTCTGAAACTGTGATGGCCACCATGGTGGTGCCGGAAAGACGAGAGGAGCCGTAATCAGTCGCCGTGACCCGAAAGTAATGCAAATCCATGTGCTCGCGATCCAGAGTCTGGGTTGTTGTAATTAGGCCAGTTTCCGGGTGAATGTGGAAGTAATCGGAAGAGCGGCTGTTCATCAGGGGAGCCATGGAGTAACTCACCCTGCCCGCGTCCCCTGGATCTGGGTCCGAGGCGGACATGAGGATTACGGAGGTACCGGGTGGCTGGTTTTCAGCGACCTGTACTTGGTAATTATATTGGGGGAAAAAGGGATGTCTGTTGGCTGCACGCCGAGATCGAGACCACAGCATGCGATTCTTCTCCTCCCCTTCTCCCTGTGAGGTTTTATCATCTCCCGCTATTATCAGCCTCTCCAGACTAGACTGTTCCATTGAACTGTGCCTTTTCTTCTCCTCCTTCCTCTCATTCGCCTCCTCCGCCTCATGTCTCCTGTCCATACGGTCTGCCTTTTTCACTCCTTCTCTCCCTGGCTCTGTGCTGATGGAGCTGTTCCTGCTCCTGTTTTCAGCCGTCCTCCTCTCCCCCTCTCCCTCATTTGCCCTTGCCCAGCTTGCCTTTGTTATTCCTTCTCTGCTCTCCCACTCCTCCTCCTCCTTTTGCCCTTCTCCCCCAGGTTCTCTCCCTCCCGTCGGCCTCTCCTTTCTCCTGCCAACCCCCACCTGTACTACTCCGCCCCCAACAGCAACAGCAGCGGACCCCTCCAAGGCCGCTCCCTCCCTCCCAGCATCTATCCCTCCTTCTCCCTGGGGCCCCGTCTGCTGCCTATCTGACTGTCTGACACCTTCGGGCGCTAATGACACTTGCTTACCGGATTTTAATTGCATCTGCGGCTGCTCAGTGTCTTCCCAGTCGGGGGGTCCGCTGTGAGCGCACCCCGCCGGTGCGCTTTCCCACAAGTCCCCCCGCGCTCTCTGACCGCGCCACGGCCGCTTCCCTGGATCCATTTCATCGTCGCGGTCCTTCCTTTCCCTTTCCCCCCCATTTGCGTTGTTATTATTGGTGTTGGTGTTGAAACTGTGCCACGTGAACGCGCGCCCTCCGTTTTCGGGAGCTGTCCGCCGTGCTGAAATCTCCGCCGCGGGACGAGAACGCGTCAGGCGCGCAGAGCCGCCGTACCGCGGCGCGGTCAGGTTCTTTTCGGGAAAAAAGAAGGGTTTACCGGCTGTGGCGTGACCACGCAGAGCGTTTGGGTTGACTGTGATTGCTGCGCGGCGAGAAGAGGCCGGCACAACACCGGGAAACCTAGCAGCCGAGACGAAGTCTGCGGCGCCTGCAGACGCTCTATGGGAAGCTGCGTTTGGTTCTGCAGAAGTTCCACCAGGCGCTTCAGCTGCCTCAAAACTTTTGGCATCATTAACTCTGTGAGTTTCAGACTGAGGAGTTAGCACCGTGCCATCGTGTCTCATATCGCGAATCGTGTTTATGTCGCTCTGGTGGCCGCGCGTCCTAGTGACGCTGCCGTCGGTAAATTGTAAAGGGAGATTCCTCTGAGTTATGGCTCCCACCGGGACTATAAACTCCGCTGTATACCCACCCCCCACTTCTCTTTTGCTCTCTCCTCCCCGAGTTCGCCCGCTCTGCCCCGTGTTGTGCTGAACCACATCATCAGGCAGCGTCGGAATCGGAGAAGCCAAATAATGATCGGGATAATTGGATAATTCCACGCGCTTGTTGCTTTGACTCTCACCTCGTCCTTTGACACAATTCCCCTCTCTGAGTTTATCCACCCCCTTCTTTTTATTCATAATGATGGCCTGATAATAATACCCTGCATTTCCATCGCAGAGAGGAAGTGGAAACCAAACAAGACGCGCGGCTCGGAGGTCCATCGCTATCGCTGCGCCTCGTGTCCGAGCTTCTCCTCCTCTCCGACCACCTCCCGAGCTTCTCTCCCATCTCGCTGTGCAGCCAGTGGTGCAACTTTCATCACACTTGTCTTTGATTCTTGGATCAATATGAGTGTGCCCGGCAGAGGAAGACCAATTACCGGCCTTCCTCAGCACGCAGGCGGTGACCTCATCCACGCCCCAGGCCCGGTGCGCCTTCGTGTTCCGGCAAACTGAAATCGTGGTGTCTTTCTCTTTTGAAAAGGGATTGTGAGACAAATTCGATGTCCATGACGATTCGGACGCGTTGATTGAAAGAAAATGTAGTTCTGAAGGAGAATTCCGAATCCTTCTAGGTTTTGAATCGTATTCAGAATCGACGCAACAAGCGCGACCAGCTGGCGAGCGGGAACGGGAGAAGTTGAACGCCGGGGTTGGCGCCGGTTTGGTGGAAATATTCGGGGAACCCCGTTTTGTAAAGAGCATCCCGACATCACAGACCCTCTCCCACACCTCTCCTCCCATTCTCCCACTTCCGGGTGCTCTGCGCGGACCCACAGCACGCACAAAGACTCTGGCGGCGCCACGTTTGGTGAGGTGTGGCCCCGGCGCCGGCCACCATTGCGCGCATGCTCTAGTCCTTTGTAGTGCCCGTTTCTTGCGGTTTTGAACCGGCAAGGAAGTGAAAGCGGGTGGAATTAAAGGAGAATCAGCGCCTCTATCCTTAATCTTCCATCTCTCCACTCCTTTTCCTGCGCCGGCGCCATCAGCGCCCGACCTGCTGCTCCTACCTTGTCGGGTGGGATGAGGAGGGGGATCTGGTGGTGGACAGTCTCCATGCCTCCGCAACGTCCCGACTACTTCCAGTCTGTCTTTGCGTGTCCATCTTCCCGCATTCTGTTGACATCCTCCATGTGTACCTGTTCCGTGCGCTCCGGAGCATCCCCAAGTCCGTATCCGCTCTACGCTGCGCCGGCTTGGGCGTAGATCCCAGTTGCCCCTCGGCGGCTCCCCTGCATCTTCTCTCTGCCGCTGCTCGTAGACTTGACCGGCGTCTCTGTAGCAGTGGCCGGTGGTGGCTCTGCGTGGGAGCCCTCCTGTAGTCCCCGAGGTGAGGGCGAACAAAGGGCCGAGGAAGAGCAGCTGGAGCGCCAGAGACGAGAGCAGGAGCGGGGTGAAGCCCGGGAGCGGTGCAGCCATTTAGTCTCTTCCGATCTCGTTCTCTCCCCTCCTGTCTCCCTCTTCCACCTCTGCCTATTCTCTGCTTCTCTCCTCGTCACTTCTGACCCTCCTTCGCTCTCGCTAGGTAGCCAGTTCCAGGAGCGCCGGCACCGCCCGACACCTTCCCCCCAGGCTCCGCCGTCTCTCCGCCTGCCCGGGGAGTTGGCATCTACCCGCTGTGGTCCGTGGAGCTGCGGCTCTGGGCGTTAGGAGCGGCGCGGCGACAGCATCTCTCCTCCCGTTCATTCATATCCAACATGGCTCACACACACCGACTGACTGACGGACTGACTCGCTGGCTCACACACCGCTGCCTCCTGTGTGCGTGTGTGTATGTGCGCGTGTTGGTTGCAATGTGTGTGTACGCCCAAGTGGAGGACGCAGCAAGTAGCGAATAGGGGGGGCAGTAGGCTAGGCACACACACACACACACACACACGCACACACACGTTTAGATTCCCCTCCTCTCTTCTTGTTCCACCCCTCCCCCAATTGCTTTCGCTCTTTCTCTCTCTCCCTCTCTCCATATCCCCAATAAAATGAGGGAAAGAGCCTGTACATCGCGGTCATCCCCTCACTAGTCCGGCTATTTCAGCCGTGCAGGGCCATTGTTAACCGGATGGAAGCTCAGCCAGACAGCCGACGTTTCAGTTCCAGTCCAGGTTAAAGATGAAATGATGCAGCAGTTCCTGGAAAGTTCTCCAAAGGCGCCCATTTCTCACGCACTTTGCAGCCTCTCCTCCTCCTCCTTCTTCAAGCACCACTCAGGAGGAACTCTTGAGGTGCTGACATCATCTTCACCATCACAGCCACACCAGCGTCACCCTCGAGCGACGATGACGTCATCTCCTGGCTACAGATGACTCGTTCACACACGCGCCCGCATCAGAGCACACCTTTCCCTTCTAAACGCCTTTAATACACAGCGACGGCTGTCAAATGGAAAAGAGGCGAATTTATTAGTTATTAAGGCTCCTGCGCGTCTTCCCAATTAAATTGACACGTTTAGATACGGTTAAAAATTAAAAATATAGAAACAAAAACTTATTGCTCAGCTCAAGTAGAATTTTTGCAACCAGCGTTAGCGGTGATGATGATGGTGATGATGATGATGGTGATGATGATGATGATGATGATGATGATGATGATGGTCTCTGTGCGCACAAGGCGTGTCAGCGCCGGGGGAAGCCGCCGAGCCAGAGAATCAGTGTGGGTGCGCGCGCACACGCACGCATTAATAGTCACACTGATGTTGGCCAACCCTCACATTGGGGTGGATTGTATACCGTGAATTAATATGTAGACGTGTTTGCTTGGGTTTAAATGATTTTTTTAATCAGAATTAGAATAAATGCAAAAAAAAATGTGATTTTTACAATCAACTAGCAGCATCAACGTGTGTGCAGGTGAAAGAGAGAGACAGAAAGAGCAAGAGAGAGAGAATTGGGGTGCACTTGTGGCAATAAGATGGGCCAACATGCTCATTTCTTTCTACTAGGGATTTAATTAGGTTTGAAGAAAAGCTCCCCGTCTTCTGCCCATGCAGGCTCCTGGTCTGTCACCAGCGTTGGCGTCCACTATTCTCTCGTCTCTCGTGCGGCCCCACGGTCCACACTGGGGCTGT
The DNA here is from genome assembly GCA_000180735.1 of Tetraodon nigroviridis. Classification (NCBI taxonomy): domain Eukaryota; kingdom Metazoa; phylum Chordata; class Actinopteri; order Tetraodontiformes; family Tetraodontidae; genus Tetraodon; species Tetraodon nigroviridis. Next base: position 1,016,650 of record CAAE01014710.1, read on the forward strand.
GGGATCACTGTGGGATGTAGGTTATTGTGGCGGAGGCGGCCGCGCTAACAGGATTTGGGACGGGTGCACGTCGTGGAAACACGAGGGCGGCTAGACGAGCTGTGACTAGGCAGCATGTGAAACAGAGTGACAGGTATTACTCTGCTGATCCCTTCAGGCAATGGAACGACTCCATGCCTGGCACAAGGGCACTAACTAACGTGTTTAAATCCCCCTCTGATTATTTCTGGTCCTACTGTTGTTGCTGCTGCACAGTCGCTGGTAAAATTCATCATCTTGTGATTTGAGTGTCATGAAATTTAGCTTTATTTGCAAAAGCTTCCAATTTCACGTCTCCTTTATTGAAGCTTTGTGATAACGACGCAGCTGTTGAGCCCAAACATTCTGGTATTTGAATAAAATGGGATTACACAGCATATTTCACAGCCTAAATAGTCCCAGTCCACATTAGGGAGTATGAATCTTACTTTAATCCAGCTGTGCCCTTGGATGTCTTTGCGAGTTTAATAGCTTTGGGCCCATCGGGGCGGGCAAACGCCGACAGCAGTCAATCCGCCAGGGCAAATTTTCCGGCATGAAGTCATTTTCACTCTCATTTTGGAAGTTGGATGGGTAATTATACTGACTGGGAGCAAAACTACAATGTGACAACTTGAAGAGTCTTTGCAAAATTTCAAATTTAAAAAGATCGAAATTTGCCACACAAATGTCACAGCGAGTTCAAGGAGAAACAAGAAGAAGAAGAAGAAGAAGAAGAAGAAGAAGAAGAAGAAGAAGAAGTGCAGAGTGTGTTTGCTAATGAGATTCTAGGGGGAATCTATCAGTATGGAAAAACACAGGCATCCTGTAAAAAAGCCGTCTCCAGATTGCATCGCGCATCCCAGGACCTTCAAGATCTCCTTGAAAAGTCTTCAATTATAAATAACTCTGCCTGTCAAAACAAATAAAAATCCAACATAAATCAACTGGGGCACGTCTGACTTTTGTTGATCTAATTAGGAAAACAAAAAGGTCAACCTCCAAGAATGGTTTTTAACATCAGCTTCGCAGCATAATTCAGACCGTTCGCATTTCACTTCAAGGGTTCGCTCGTTTTGCGTCCACCTCGTTTTAATTCGGAGGAACTGGTCCCGTTAATTAGGCTGCGTACAAAGTGTAACAAGCTCAGCGCCCAGTGATGGTGACGAGGGAGTGTTGTGCCACTTACAGCTATTTATAATGGATCAGAGAGGCTGGATGCACTATAAACACCGAATGGAAAATGACTGACAGTCACTACAGCACCCTGTGGGGCTGTAGTGTGGAGACCGAGAGAGGACCCACACGCCCGGGGAGGGGTGATGGAGGGCTGCTCTTGTCAAACACGGATGTTTAACTCCAGTATTTCATTTATTTGCATCGATCGAGGCAGCTTAATTTCGGTGAAGCGCACCTGATCAACAGCTTCCAAGATGTCTGGATTCCTTGTCCAACCTGGTGGTTGTACAAGGCCCACCTGTGGAGCTACCTGAAGGGCAGAGCTCAACAGGTAAACTGGCAGAGGTGTATCAGAGTGGAGGAGGTGTCCCCCAGCAGACGTTCTCGTCTCTGAAACGTCCTCCTCTCTGACTCCACACACAGGAGTTCGCAGCTCAGCGTCGGAGTTGGGAGAGCTTAAGTGATTAGTTTCAGAGGCACAGCTGGAGAAGTGTGTCAAATGAAGGAGATTATACAGGTATTAGAAAATCTGAGATTTGAAATTAAACATATTAAAAACTATTTAAGAAATACCAGGTAGCAGAAAATAGGAACCAGCAAAGTCAGGAAATTTGGAATGATATTTTTTAAGAAGCAGATTTTTTTTGTCAGATGACTATGTATGTTTTAAGAGGCAGAGCATAAACGTCGGTCAGCCACCATCTCAGCTACTGGTTTACGTTAATATCCAATCAGCAAATAACATCTGCAGAGGAAAGAATAAGAAAAAAAGGATAGAAAGAATTTTTTTTGAGGCAAATACTCATTTGGCTGCCGTGGTGGTTCAATTTAAAGTTATATTTTAAACTTTCTTTATAATCTAATGGCCAAATCATTTAGAGGCCTACTGTCTCTGTCCTTTCCTCATATCATGCGTAGTCTGTGCGTGTGTGCGTGTGTGTGTGTGTGTGTGTGTGTGTGTCCCGCCTGGCCAGCAGGCTGGCCTCCGTCTGCTGAGGGATCAATAAGCAGCTGAATCCTCAGAGAAGGTCTTCTCGCTGCTCCAGGCAGGGGCCCGCGCGTTCCTAGCCTGCGAGTTGCTATGGGAACGGTCCGTCACAATGTGTGTGTGTGTGTGTGGGTGTGTGGGTGTGTGTATGTGAGAGAGAGAGAGAGGGAGAAAGAGAAAGAGAGAGAAAGAAGAAAAGGTAAGGATCATAAGAGACAACACAAAAGGAAAACTAAAATCAGAGGTGACACAGTTCACATGTGCAAACACACACACACACACACACACACACACACACACACACACACACACACACACACACACACACACACACACACCTACACACAAAGACACACACACAAAGACACTACATGTACAAATACACACAAAGGTGAGATGGACAGGATGTATCAGGAAGAAGAGCATCAGTCATCTCTTTGCCTTTTCTCCCCTAAATAGCTTTGCCTCCTAATTGCCCGACACCCTTAGCCTTTTGCCCCGGGTTCATCCGTCCCACGGGGAGGTTGGTGGTTGGACTGGTGATGGTGGTGGGGGGAGAGGGCAGAGGGACAGGCCACGAGGCTGTCTACAACCCCGGCTTCCCCCTCCTAACAGAGCCCCTCAAACCTGTGGAGAGGGTGACGGCAGGCCAGCAGGTGGCCTGTCGGCCTGCTGCTCATCTGTCCGGTTGGAAGAGACGCAGCACTGATGCATATTCAACACAGAGAGGGCTCTGTGTGGGTGTGTGTGTGTGTGTGTGTATAAGAGGGAGAGGGGGGGGGGGTGGTCCTGCGACTGAGACAGTCAATAGCAAAACAGTCACTTGCAGAGGGGGCCCCCTTTGCCCCTCTGGGGCGGGGTCCGTGCGTCCCTGTTTGTCTGTTATCCTCCCTCCCTTTCTGTCCCTCTCTCTCTCTCCCTCTCTCCCTGTACTTCTGGGGACGCCATTAGCTGCAGCTACATGGTTCCAAAAAAACCCGAGAGACATCCCCAATGAGTGGCCTTATCCTGCCCCTATCACCTATCTGTGGGCGTGTGTTGACTGCTGGGACAGGCCACAGGCTGTCTACAACGCCGGCTTCCCCCTCCTAACAGAGCCCCTCAAACCTGTGGAGAGGGTGACGGCAGGCCAGCAGGTGGCCTGTCGGCATGCTGCTCATCTGTCCGGTTGGAAGAGACGCAGCACTGATGCATATTCAACACAGAGAGGGCTCTGTGTGGGTGTGTGTGTGTGTGTGTGTAAGGAAGAGGGGGTGGTGGTGGTCCTGCCACTGAGACAGTCAATAGCAAAACAGTCACTTGCAGAAAAATCCCCCTTTCACCCTCTGTCCCTCCCTCCCTCCCTCTTTCTCTCTTATCCTCCCTCCCTTTCTGTCCCTCTCTCTCTCTCTCTCCCTCTCTCCCTGTGCTTACTGGGGACGACATATGGCTGCAGCTGCCTGGTTCATGTCATAAAAGCGTGAATTAGAAGCTGCGTGGAGTCCTCATGAACCTCTCCACTCTATGTGGACGTGTGTTGCATGATGGAAAGATGGAAGAAAGAAAGTGAAGGAACGTACCAATCCTCCTGCTGAGCTCTCGTCCCCCTCTGTTGATTTAACAGCTAACCACTTGTTCAAACCCTCCATCTTCAATTTAAATTTGCTCACATTAGGACATTTTATTAGATTTTTGAAGATTGAGGCGAGAACTTTGAGGACCTGACACACTTTATTCCTTTTGTCAGAGTGAACAAACTTGGCTGAGACGAGCCATAAATAGAGCAGCCGGCTCTCGCTGATGATGTCATTTGCAAGCAGAATCAAGAAGAGTCAGTCTAGATTTTATTTCGGTTTTTTAGTGTTCGTGTCAGTGTTCCAGAAGACCAAAAAAGACAAAAATAGAAGGTGTTTGAGAGGAAACTCCTGGGATGAGAGGAGAGGAGGAGGGCTCGCCTGGGTGGTCATCAAATCTTCAGAGGGAAGATTGATGACACCACCAAGACCGTTACCCCCGTGTAAGTGTTGGAGACTGACAAAAACAAAATCATCATTATCATTTAACTATTAATTTTGAAAAGGATTAGAGTCTAAATAGCAAACATAACAAAAGAGTGGAGGCTGCTTTATGTGCTGTTTCTTTTTCCCCTGAAAACACCAAACTTCTTTACATATTAGAAAGGAATTTACTAAACGACCGAAGATTAAAGTCACAACATTAGCATTCATTTTTTGGTAATTGTTTTTCATAATTGTTTATTTTCTCACCTAAACTGCTCAGGTTAAATTGGTACTGCAGGTGTTTACGTCCTGCACACTGCTGTTTCAATATTTTGGGCAAATACGAAGCTACACAATCCTGTTTGTGATGAGCTTCTCCCTGAATGCACTTCCCCTTCCTCTCTCTCTCTCTTTCTGCATTTTCATACTTTCCTGTCACCTCCCATTTTCTTTGTTGTCATCTGGACCTTCCCATCAGACACACACACACAGTCATATACACACACACACGCTCTGTTTTTCTGTGATTTCCTTTGTTCCCTTCCTCTTTCACCTCCCTCTCCGAGCCTCTTCATTACCACCGGCGTCCAATTGGCCGACATTGTACGAGCTACAACCAAAAATGATGTCATTAATTATTTGTGCAGAGATTATGTGATTAAGCTTCCCTCTCTGTGTTTCTGCAGGGCCTTGTGTGCACACTCACATGTGTGTGCACACTCGATTGTGTATGTGATGGCGCATTGTATTGATGCCCACATTATCATTTTCAGAGGGTGGAGAAGCAGCATGTGGGCCATTTGCTGGTCAAGTTGGTGACCCGCTGTTGTTTTTACTGATCGAGGACAAACATAAAACCTCTCCTGTTTCACAGCTGACGGAAACAGAGCTCTGTGCACGATTCCCTGCTGGGTACCGGGCTCGTGTCTCCATGTTGAACTGAAGAAAGGATGCCAAAAGAATTGGAGACGGAGAAACGGGGACTGGAGATGAGAAAATCTACATTCTGATGTAAAAAGATGCACTGAAACGTAACTATAATGAGAAAAGTACGGAAAAATGCAGATGATGAAGTTGCGCGCTTGTGTGTGTGCGAGTGGGTGTGTGTCTGTGTGGGGTCATAATGGTTTATAGGCCAGCTGTGTGCCGTCTTTTAGTCAGCCAGTGACCCAGATCATAGAATAAAGGGAAAAGAGAGAGAGAGAGAGAGAAAGGGAAGAAGTATTTAAGCAAAAGGAAAAAGGGGTTGATGCTGAAATACTGCAAAAAAGAGAGTTATGTACATAAAAGAAAGAAGGAAAGGGAAAAAAATGGAAGAAATGGAAGAAATAGGGTTAGAAAAGTACAAGAGCCGATGGGAAAGCAAAGAATGAGAGGAGGTCTTCAAATGACAGCAGATATATATATATATACATATATACAAGGAGTTGTTACTTATTCTCTGCCTGCTTTGCATTTCCTGAGCAAAAAAAGGTCTGCACCACCTCTTCACACACACACACACACGCACACACGCACGCTCGCTCGCACACACGCACGCTCCCTGCAGCCAACAGCATCCTTCATGCGACTGTGTACTAAACATAGAATCACTCCACAACATGCATAATACAAGAGTAAATATCCAGAGCATGCCAAACTGTAAGTGTGTTTCCAGCCCAGAGATAATTAGCTTCATGTGAGCCGGCGCGAGCGTTTGACATAAAACACCACATTAACTATTAACAACTGTGAGAAAAGAGAGAAATCTTCATTTCGGAGATTTTAATTGCGGACTGCAGATGGGTCTGGGGCAGAGATCCAAAAGAGAAGGATGGTCCCTGATGCCGATATTCTTAAATAGATGTTTCTGGGATTCACAGCAGGTAGCAGACTAAGACGGATCAGAAAGGCCATTAACATCAGGAGTCACGTCTGTCTGCTGCTGAGACACGAGAGGGGCTGCTGAAACTGGAATAATCCGGACACAGTTCGGATTTCTACTCTGATGTTGGGACAGATTAAAGGAAACACACCCCACTATCTAGGCCTGACACACACACACACACACAGAGAGAGTTAGAGGGTGCTGAATTCCACCAAACCTCCAGGAAGAGAGCAGACGAAGATCAGGTGTCCAACTCCTCCTCAGGGCACCACTGTCCTCCAGCTCAGGCAGGGTGGAGTCAACTCTGCTTCCTCCATCGTGTCTTCCATGACGGTAACGCCTCTCTGGCATTAAAAGGGCTGTAACTGCAGCCATCGTGTGGACGGGGAGCCCTCCGGTGTTCACACTGATGGCTTTGACCATCGTCCGAGCTTCTCTGGTGCAGAGGACAAACAACGCTGGTCTGGAAAGGCTCAAAGGTGGATCGGTCTATCTTAACGCTCCGGGAGGCTGGTGGGTTTTGACTTTTGGTGGTTGTCTCTGTGCATCTTATCCAGCATTATTTTTTTTTTTTTTCACATTTTGTGGAAACAGAAGAGTCTGAGTATGTCACAGGCCACTTCAGCTTTAAATAGATGCTCCACAGGTGACTCATGGTCAGGTGACTGATTGCAAACTGGACACCTGTCAGTAGTTTCGACATAACGAGCCAATCAGGGCAACATCCATTTTATATAGTGCGCTGGTTGAAATTCCCCCAGAACAGAGAGCATAGATGGATTTGTAACCACTGAGAGAAAATCAATTTTTACAGTGGCTTTTAAGAGAATTGAGTTGAACTGGAAAAAAAAACACCAACATTTTATCCCATGGAAGCAGCTTAAACACGCTCATGTGTGTCTGAAACACTGAACTGTCATTGAACCATTAAAGCGTCTCACATGTGCTGAACACTCATCGTTCTGTTTTTGGAGTATAAAACCAAGGTTTTTCAGACCATCAACTTCAAAATATATGCAAAAGTAAAGAAGAAAAGTCAGACAGAAGCAGCCAGATGGATGGAACATCGACATCTGCTTTGTATCTTTTTAAAATCCTGAGCCTGTACTCACACCTGCCCGTGTCGGTGTTGATGCCAGTCAGCCCGGCTGGCGGATCCGAGCAACCTGAGTGTCTTTCAGCCTCTCTGCGATCTGGGTCTAAGCATCTCCAGCAGCGGAGGTCTGGGCTGGAGTCAGACAGCCTCAGCCCCTCCAGCCCGGTGTGCTCAGCACCGGACCGCTCAGCACTGCGGCCAGAGCTGGACTGGAAACCGCACCAAATCGGATCAAGGTGGGATCCGGGAGGGAGAACGCTTGGTCCCACAACTGGAGGTTAGGGACTTGGAGATTACCTGCAACTGGATTACAGTAATCCAGGGAGATAAGACGGCACCACACACTCACGCTGGACCTTTATTCACACCCACCCAAACACCCAAACAAAAGCCTGTGCTGGATGCATACTTAATCCAGTGGGATGACTCAGGCTCCTGCAGAAATCTGGCAGAATTAGAGGTCATTTACTGTGTTTAGTGTAATTATGAGATTCGGAAAAACCCAGCCAAAATTGAAATGATACCTTTTCTAAAGTCTTTGGTCATGCGGGCAGCCCCCAAGAGGCTGCGAAGGTCATTACCGCTGACATTTAATCAGATCGATGGTGCAGATCTGAGGCCAAAATAGCCTTGATTTGAGCCACGCGTCTTGTCCGTTCCTCCAATGCAATAAGTACTGCAGAGATGATGTGAAGACCTTCCGGTGTAGGCCACGCCCACATCTGCAGCAGATTACCAGTGAGTGTGTGTGTTGCAAAAAAAAGAAGAGTTGAAGAAGATGAATAGGCTTTATTCTGACAGCACCTGTCAGCTGCTGGTAAAACCAAAAATAATAGATTCATCTCCTGCGGTTAATGTGCCAGGAGACTTATTCAACATTAATTTACTTACTAGAAGAGCGATGGAGGTTGTTTTATGATGTAACAGCAGACACGGTGAACATGGCATGACTTCAGAACGTCCACAGGAGCACAGCGGATCAGGTTAGCCGAGAGCAGAGAGCATCTCATCCTGCATTTTATAAAGGCTGGTTGGAACTGGCAACCACCTTAGAGCGTTTATATTTCCACATTTACATTTTAGCACCACTATGGCACAGGCACTCTCCGTAAGTGCTTTCAGCAGCCGAAGATAAAGATTATCACGTTACTGTGAATCGTGTTGACGGATGATTGAGACTCAAACGCAGCCGTGGGTTCTCCTGGGAATCCGAATGTAAAGTATCATAATTTATCCTCCATTTATGGGAATAACTCTACCCTGTTTTTTTACAGTACAAAAGATTTTAATGGAACTGCTGATTTTCTAGGAGCATGTATTTAACGTAATTACACCATTAGACGGACGGTCGACAACAGCTTCAGTCGTGTTCAGGAGGAAGTGAGAAGAGGTGATGGGATGGGGAGCCTTCATCGCTGGGCCCCGCTCCCGCTGCTCCTGCAGGTTTGTTTGCTGCGTCAGGACGCCTGCAAGCATCCTCCGGCTGAGAAGCAAATCAAAGCGCAGCAGGCCCTTTAGAGAAAAACCCAACCGCAGTTTTCACTTTATATATATTAAAAAAATGGTCAATTGACAACTCTAACTGACTGAGCTCATGTGCACACAGCCAGCAAACAGCAACGCTATAAATAGGAGCAGAAACTAGGTGGCTGTTTGTGTGTGTGTAGGATCCATATTGGGAAAAAGGTGTATGTGTGTGACTAATTGCTTATTATCAGCAGCTGAGCAGCAGAATCAGCGCTGACTGTTGGATTCTCGGTGACGTGCTGCTGATTCATACAAACAGCTGCAGGGGAAATCAACCCTCAGTCCCTGAAAAAAAGGCCCCAAAACCTGCTTATCAAACAAAATTAGCATGGAGTCTACCTACACGCCAACCGGTTCCCTTGTCGGTATATTATCAAACAATTCCCCTGCACATAATGACAGCCCTAACCCCACACCTGGAGCCACCCTAACGGCTGTTTTAGGGGTGGTTTTTATTGTCCTGCATGAACTTTAAAGTCTGCAAAATCTGGCGTTTGTACAACTGAATCATCTCAATGTTCCCACCTGATCACCAGCCCAGGAAGGAGGTAAATGCCACCACAGAAACGATAAAGGAGAGCGCGGGAGCGGGTATTAACGAGGAAGGCGACGGGGCCGGTTTGCTCAGGGCAGACGTCTGCAAACAAACGCCACCCACTCTGACCGAGGCAGCTCCTTATCTGACACATCTCCTGTTTGAATAGTGTCACTCTGGCCATTAGCTGCCATGGTTTCCTGCTCTTCTCCCGCTGGCGGCTTCCTCATGTCCCATCAGGGATTCACCATCAATTTAGGCTTTGTGATACCTGATATTTCCACCCTGGAAATGAGGGAATGCAGCCAGAGCACACATGGGCACCTTCCCAGGTCTATTTCTTGACAAAAATAGGATATTTTTACCTAAATCAACCCTGTATGATGCTGCCCTGCTCAGCTCAGCTGATCATGTGATTCCACACCTTTACTTCATTGGCCTTCAGGGCTCCACACAGAGCTCAGTTTTCTGCTTGAACTTGAATAAATTTGACTTAGGTGATTATTTTCAGAAGGCGATGTGTTTTTTGCACTCTCGACGGTGTCAGCCAGTTGGCAAATGCGCATCCGCGGCTCTGATTTGGCCACTTTTGGACCGCATCGCATTTAGGTGAGAATTGACGGTTTACTGCACACACGCACACCCAAACCGCGGTGTCCTTTCAGCCTCAGCAGGGGGTTCACCACACTCTCACACACACACTCTTGGACACCCCAGAGCGCCTTCTGTCTCACCAAAAAGGAGACAGGAGTGTGTGTGCATATGCGTGTGTGAGAGAGAGAGATTGTGTGCGCGCCATTGCAGGCAGATTTACTCGCTCTTTTTTAGTGATACGGCACAAAAGCAGGACTGGACAGGGGGAGAGGTCCTTTCTCTACAGAGAGCCCAGAGTGAAATTAGGTTAGACGGAGTTTTGTGGCTTAATGACGTGCGCTTCCAGGCCAAATGTGATTGTGGAGACAGGAAGGAAGATCCCTGTGCAGGCGATGAAGAAGAGTCGATGTCCTTCAGGGTGTTTTTGTTCCTTTTAGTCTTTTTTTTGTTCTTGTTGAATTCTCTGGATTTTAGGATTCAGTAACTGTAGTAAACAAAGTTGCGTTTCTTAGCCAGATCAGCGGTTCTTCTTTAGTCCGTTGCCCAAAGCTGTGGTTGCTGTTCAAACCGGGATTTGAAACATCAGTATGTACATGTGGTGGGTTCACCCCCGCAGGGCGTCTGAGTGAGAGAGCGAGAGAGAGAGAGAGAGAGAGAGAGTGTGAGAGTTATATATATAGAGAGAGAGAGAGACACAGAGAGAGAGAGAGAGAGAGACCCATGGACCCATGGGTGTGGAGAGGAAACAGACACGGACTGGGGGTGGAGGGTGAGGAAGAGAGAAAGAGAGGGATAGAAAGAGAGAGAGAGAGAGAGAGGGAGAGAGAGAGATCAGGTCATAGACAGGCGGTCTGGGTGACAGCTGCTGCATCCAGAGTTTATCAGATTAAATCTGACTATCTCCGCTGTGGGAGGGAGGGACCCAGTTAACTGATGCCCCAACACACACACACACACGGACACACACACCTTGTATCTGAGCTTTAGGCTCTTGAAGCCACCCTGGCACCCACACTGTCCACATTCCCTCAGGTGGCCCCTTTGCACTGCTGATCGGCCCCTGCTTCAGCGATCGCCATCCAGCCTGGCTCTCCCGCCGCTGCAGCCTTTCCTTCTCACCAGACAACGCTCAGGCTCGATTTTCTTCAGTCATGACTAACTTCCGTCCCCGAGGTGGATGTTTTTTCTTCTGAACCAAACTACGCTAACGCTCTGCTTCTGTGTCTTGTGAAGCATAGAAAAGTTGACTCGTAGCTCCCGGGAGGATGGCGGTTCTCCTCCGCCCAGCCCCCACCTCATCCTCCAGCGGTGGCCCTCAGCAAGAAACCCCAATTCATAGCAATTTAGGTACGCCCAGAATTCTAATTTACACAATTGGTATTCGACTCAGCTCCTATTTCATTCAATTATTGTGTAACACAGCCCCAGCAGCCCCAGCCCATGCCACCTACCCCCCCGCCCCATCCTTGCCATGACCAAACCCCCACTCACTCTCCTGCCTGTCACTTACAGGCTGCTGCACTTGACAGCTGTTTGCTCCCGGTTTGGGGAAATTAATTGAACAGACCACGGCTGACAAAACTCCACATGTTGAATCTGGCAGGATGCTGAGAGATTATTTCACTCCGGCAGCCGCGGGGAAGGCTGCGGCTCTCCCTCCGTCTCATCCTCATCCTCATCCTCATCCTCATCCCCATCCTCATCCTCATCCTCATCCTCATCCTCGCTCTAAATCCATTTTAATGCATTGCTGCATCTGCCGAAAGAGCTTCTCCTTCCCGGCGAAGGATTTTGAAAGCGCTGCTGGTGTGAAGTATGAGGCAGGCGTGTAAAACAGGCCTGCACGCGGTCTGCTGCCGTCAGATCCCCGGAACACCTGAGGACGGTCGCTGGTTCTCCGTCTTCGTGAGCCGGATCTACAGGTGGAGAACCAGAAAACATCCAGAATCGGTGAAATGATTCCACCATGACAGCAGCTAAACGTATTATTCTACATCCAGACCTTGACAAAGAGCATTTTAATTCACTGGAAACCATGGCAACCACAACATTTCCTTTTATTTATAAGCCAAGGAGCTTGATGCTGGAGATGGACAGAGAAATGATGCTAAAACACTCTGCTGCTGAGAGGTGAGCCAGGACCCTGCGCGGCTGACATGAGTCCGTCGTGGTCTGACGCCCCAAACACGTGCGACCCTGCGTCTGCGAGGGAAAGGCCCTCGTCTCAGCTTCGCCGGCCTCGCGCGGCTCTGCTGACTGCCGACTCCTCCACAGACGGCAGCAGCTCCGGGTGCTGACATCTGTGGATGGAGATTTCTAAAAAGATGAGCGCCGGACTCCGTCTCTGCTATCTCAGCCAAACAGGCCGCCGAGTGCGACAGCCGGCGCCAGCGTCGACTTTAGAGGTACAAATTCATTTTTAATACCAAATGTCATTCAAAGACAGGTAGCGGATCCAGCGAGCTGAGCGCACAAAAAAACACACACACACACACACACACATCTCCCTGTTTCAGTGTCCTGGTTTTTCCTTTCAGTAGCAACCTAAAACTCTTCTGTAAACTTGGTGTCTTCCAGGTCCATCTGCAACATCCAGACAGGCCTGGAATTTCTGTTCAAGGGTGATTTTCAGGACCCAAATCCGAGCTGCAGATCCAGCTGAGGACTGCAGCTGGGACCTGAATCTAGCAGGACGCCCTTGTGAATGACATATGTTCCCCTGCAACGAGTCAGGAAACACAGATGAAACACTGTTGACATCAGCAACTTCCAGCCTGGAACAGTTCACACTTCCTACCTCTACACATTTCTCATCAGAGTGAAGTTGTCATCACCGTTCTATTTATATTTTTAGCAGCCAGTCACATTGTTGATTAGTCTTGCACTTTCTTTCTTTCTTTCTTTCTTTCTCTCTCTCTCTCTCTCTTTCTCTGGATTCTCTGGGGCATCCCTGACCCCATTCATTCATCTCTCTTCTAGAGCGCCGATCTACACTCAGAGATTACTCCACACACTCATCTCCCTCCAACATCTCATCCTTGTATTTGTTTTCTCTTTTTTTTCTTTTAACCGCTCTCACATCCGGTCTCCTGCCTCCTGGTTCATCCTCCCTCGCTTTCACTTGCTCCTCGTCCTCTTTTGTCTCGCCTCCAGCCCATCGCCCCCAGGGTGGTGATTGACAAGCAAGTGGGGGTCTTGTATAGGGGAGTTTGTGATGGGCGGTGGGGGAGATAAAAAAAGATAAAGCCTCCTGGATGGATGGATGTGCTCTGACTACACAGGAGAAAAAGAAACAGATTCGATATAATTTTTTAGGTGTTCTGTCTGCTGGTGCGTTCAGATTCTTGTACTGCTTGAGGACACCGCCCAAAAACACGAGTTTTTGCACCTAAAATCCTCTTTTTGGAACATTCAGGTGGTTCATTCTGGTTAAAACCCAGAGGAATCATCATAGAAAGTAGAAAAATAGAGCTGCAGCTAAATTTGTGACAAAAAAATCACATCAATATGCATGAAATATCAGAATGTAACTTAATTGAAGCAACACATTTCTGTCGCCATCCTTTAAGGTGGCTGCAGAATTCACTTAGAGAGAGAGAGAGAGAGAAGAACAAGCTTCTTCACTCTGAATGGCCCTCACCTGTCACTGTAACAGATAGTAAAAGTCATAAAAAACTCAACAGCTCCTCAGGGAGTTCTGATGATGCCATAAAGAAAATCTATATGGGAATCATATTAAAATTGTGCACATAAATTCTGTTACTTAACCAGCCAGTCACCTTGTTTGACCATAGAACATTAATGCGCCCATTCAAACTCACACAGGATCGTGAGACTCCAGTAAAAGCTAACTGAGAAAATTCAGCAACTTTCCTTGTAACCTGAACAGTGTGATGGTTAGAAGTCAGGACATTCTGGACCTGCAAAACACCAAAAACTCAGGCTGCAAAACTTACGAGCAGGCACGACATCGAATCCACACAGAGTCCCTTTAAACTCTTTTAGGAGACGACTAGCACACAAACAGAGGTCCAAGACGCCGCGGCGGATCAGGAGACACCCACGCATCATTATCCCCCCCCCAACAGCTGCTGTGACCTGGCTCGCCTGCGCGCTTGTGTCCCAGTGTTAAACACCGCCACCGTGCGGCCAGACGGCGGTACTGCAGCCAGCCGGGCCTAAATCCCCGACGGGCTGTTTATCAGCAGTCCTGCAGTTAGTTGTCCTGGCTGTATTTTCAGGAACAGATCTCTGAGATCATTTGGAAAGTCTTGCTAAAATTAGCAGCCAGTATTAGCTCCTGCTGATCGCCTAGTGGCACCACAGGTGACCTGAACTGGGGCTGAATTTGATCCACTAATAAGGGTATTTGGGACAGTCGATTCATTTGCCTCTTTATTTAAACAAAACCAACCATTCGCAACAGCCTTTAGGACAGCTGATGCTATAGTCTAATGGCACTGTAAATGATCTAAAACGATTAAGACCAAAGGCTGGTGTCATCAGCAATTTATTGATCCCAAGTGAACATGTTGCAATAGTCGATACGATACACACAGATTGATTTAGGGCTGACAAGAAAAAAGGTTTAATGTGAGGCAGTTAAATATGTAATGGTTCAACGCACAATGCTGATCTTATTTTCTAACAAATACTGTAATGGCACAGAGGGGAAAACACCCCATTCTTGGTTTGGTTGGGTGATAACACAACCTAACGTCCAATATACAAAAGACGTAAAAAAACAAGGATGGCACAACTGCAGCTCGTGTAAAACAAAATAAGCCAAACAAAATCATCAATCAGGAGATGAAGACCATTTCAAAGAATGACACCAGTGCTTCAGTGAGGCATCTGCTCTTCACTGAGACGAAGGCGTGAAATCAACAGCACCTGAGACGTAAAGCGAAAGAACGAAAAGAAAATTGGCACATCACATTAGCAGGGTGCATCTACAGTGAGAGAGCGTAATTAGTACAAATCTATCCATGCAGTGTGTTTTCTGGGCCTCCAGTGGCCCCAGAGAAGTGTGCGGTAAACATTTGATTCGATTGTTGTCAGGATATTGATGCGATGCAAAAACGAGCAGAAGGAGCTTTGTGTGCCACATACATTAAAGTCAGGGATGTAAAGATCTAGGACAGAATACGGAACAAAAGAAACTCTCCTCTCCAACGCCCGCGCCTTCGACCTGGGCCTGGACGCTGAACGAGACCGTCACTGTAAAGGAGATTACAAACCTGCTTGTGCAGCAGAGTTGAAACATGCAACAAGGTCTAGTGGAACATTTTAAACATTTCCATATTTTTGACTTTTAAAAGGTACAGATTATAAAATACGAGGGTCGCATCATGCACTAAACGCTGCTGTTTCATTGGCATGTGTTGGACAACACTGAGAACTGTCAAGCAAGACTACTGTCTGAAGTTTAGAACTTTGTGGATAGTATCACTGAACTGGGCCGACTATACACTCTGTACAGATCCCTTTGAGCAGACAGTAAATCCACGTTTCACACCGCGTCAGGTTTCATAAGGTCAGAACATCTGTATAGATGTAAAAACACACAAAAAGTAGCCCAAGCCTCCTCGAACCAACCCCATTCCACTGGTGCCCAAAGGAAAATGACCGTCATTGAAAACCTGAGAGAATGTTTGTCCCCCCCCCCTCTCATTTGGATGATACAGAGGAATGTTGACTATTCCAGATTATCCGATTTGTGGCAAAACTTCTGGAAATTCAGTCGGAGCACCTTTGGCTACGGGATCCAGGCTACAAGCAGCTGATGCGCCGGTGTGGGAGCTGCTGCCGCTAACCGTGGCTGTGAGCGCGGGGGAGGTGCTCGGGGGACGCGCGTGCGCTTTGGCGGCTATAGCTGCCTGATGGGGGGAAGGTTCAGGGTGTCCAGAGCGCTGTGGTAGAGCTCTCTCAGCGCTCTTAACAGAAACAGGCGGCAAAACATCTGGTTGAAGAGGTGAGGCAGCGGCTCCTGAGCAAGAGGACGGAAAAGAAGCCCGACATCAGCAGACACCCGTGAAACCCCCCCATCCTGAGAATTCCAATGCCGTATCTGCTCACCCCCAACACGTGCACTCTGTTGTAGTAGGAACTGAAGTCCTTACTGAGCGACACCAGGAATCGACACATCTGTGAGGCACAAACACAATCTAGTGTGCGATATCTCAGCTAGAGTTGATCGTTCGGACATTTATCGTGTCTGCACCTGTTCGGCCTTAATGTTGACTCTGGCTCCTCCCCCTTCGCAGTCCAAGGCCTGTCCTGATTGGTCCAGCAGCTCGGAGAAAGGAATCAGGTAGTTGAACAGCAGCAGCCACTCGCCCTGTCAGCCAGAACACAGCTGTCCAAAACCCGCACGTTAAAAAGGAGGAAAAACCCAAAGCAAAGCTACCCGAGGGCTACCTCTTCTTTCAGGGCGGAGAAGTCGAGCTGGGAGCCTTCGGGGATTTCTGGGTAAACACCTACGTACAAACAACCTTTACTGACTTCAAATCACCTGCGCTTCTCACTCGCTTCTCACGGCCGCGGCCGCGTTTGGAGGTTCTGAGGCCCAGAGCGGAGCTCACCGTTCTCCACGCCCCTCTCGTAGCTGTCGAACAGCGTGTGCAGCCTGGCGCAGTTGTACATCACAAACACGCCTCCTCGGGGCCCCTTGATGGAAACGCTGCCCTCCCTCTGCACGTCCAGCGTCACCTGCACACACGCGCGGCGTCACCGCAGCCGAGCGCCCGCATCGGGGCGCAAACGCGCCGCCGAGGCCAACTCACCGGGCTGCTGTGGACGGTGGACAGCAGCTCGAAGCGCACAGGTGGCCGACGTCATGACCCTGATGATGTGGTCCCAGGTCTGACCTGCAGGAAGACGAGCGGGTGCTGAAGCTTTGGGCTGGAAGCACGCGTATTTATCCGACCAGCAGTCGAGCATGAAACCCCACCAGTCCAAAAATGCGTCACACAATAGCATAAAAACATAAAGGCTGGAAAGGCAGAATTAGCATAACAAGCTCGTGACTCCAACGAGCTAATTACTGGTTAGCAACTAGTTTCTGGTGCAACCTATAGTCTGAAAATCACGGTAATTTAGAATCTTTTTTTTTTTTCCAGAAAGGTAGATAATGGTGCCCAGACCTTCTACTTGATCCCCGTATTTCATCTCTGAAGCCTCCTTCATTTGACCTCTTCTCAGCCTGGAGGACAGGAGGGAGACAGAAAGACGAGAAGCCCCGTTTACGCAGACGGCCGAGGTAAAAATACCCGGAGGGAAAGAGCACCGTCATCTACTGCTTCGCTGTTCTCCGTCTGATCCAAACAATAATGTCGTTCTCTGGTCCCAGAGGGAACCTTAGGGAACCTTTATGCGCCTGTCGGCTGGACAGAAAGAAGAGGAACCCGGATGTTAACAGAAAGAGGAGGTGGTTCTCACTGCAGGTACTCTGTGGCGCTGAGCTGAGAGCCGGGGGTCTTCACGGGCCCGCACACCAGGTGTCTCTGGCAGGAACCATCCACGACACATCACACGACACACACACACACACACACACACACACACACAAGTCAAACAACAACTCGCCGCACTGCCGCTTCGCCTGTCTGCCGCTTACCTGCGCGTGTGCGGCTCCGCTGGCTCGCCACAGCACCGCCATCTGCTGCTGGCGGAACTCGTCCTGACAGGAGGTCACGTGCACCGCTGTCACTCTGGCCGCCTGGGACGGACAGAGCGAGGAGCGAGAGAGGGAGCGAGCGGCCAAGCGTGAGCCGTAGAAAACAGTCAGAAAGCCAGTGTGTGTTTGCTGATAAATCTCACCTTGCAGTCCCCTGCGGCGAGATCCAGCTGGGCCAGGTGGGACACGGCGTCTCTGTGGACTGACACAGGGAGAGCGTCTAAACGTCTCAGCAGGGGAAATCGTTATCAGCACGCTGGGTCTCGGAGGCACCTGTGCAGGTTCCGATGCTGGGATCGTACCCCAGGAGCCCCTCCTCCTGGAACGCCCTCTTGAGGTTCACCCTTAACGCTCCCTCCATCTCCCCCTCCTCTGCCCCACTTCCTCCTCCTCCGCCACTGGTTCTCCTGCCTCTGTCCGTGTCCTGTTCCCTGTAGGGGGACTTTTCCAGGGCCTCGAGAATCTTCTCCTCTCGCTCCTCAGTGGGCCAGCTGGTGGGAGCTGCCGGCCAGTCGATGCCCAGAGCTTGCAGAAAGGTGACCATTTTGCTGTTGTCAGGAAGCGTGGGGCAGTAGGAGACTGCGAATCTGGCACAGGTAAGAGATTTGCCATTAAACTAAAACAGGCATCATCGTGTTTCAAACAATTACTCTTTGTAAAAAGAAATAAAACTAATAGAACACTATTCGATTCTATGAACGCGCAGGGCTCACCCTTGCTTTCTCAGCAGCGCCCCCACGTGGTCAGAGAGTAGCACACTCCTGAGGTGGCCGAGTGTGAGCATCTCTGGCGTGGGTGTGTCGGGTTTGGCGTGGAGGGCAGGACAGTTTATCACCACCCAGCCTTGGTTCTGCCTCGAGGGCTTCAGGTAGTCGGCGGCACCGCCGGCCAGGACGGCCCTGAAGGCCGCCGCCCGATCCACCCTCACTCGCAGGCCCTCGCGCGTCACCTCTCCGGCTGCCATGGGGAGGACCCCGCTCCCATGGAGGGCCGTGACCTTGGATATCACCGCAGGAGGAACCTGGGCGCACAAAAAAAAATAAAAACAGGTTATGCATGAAATAAACGAATCACCGTCGGGTATTACGAATGCATATCTATTAATAATTCATGCTGGCAGCATAGTGGCCGAGGCTGTTCGGGGTCCGTTTTAGAGGAGGATGGTGATGCTGCAGCCTCCAGGAGACACCATCCCCTGGCCCGTCCTTTTTCTGATGGAGTAAACCTAAGAAAATTAAGATTTCCACTCACAACGGCAATATTTAGATGAACAAGAACACCTCAGAATCAGGCTTGGGTGCTTGTTTGTTTTAAAAGGTTGTTTTGTGTAACATTATTCGTTGATAAAGTTCATATTTAATTCATTCATCCATTCTGGGCTACTGTAAAATGACTGACTGATCAGATCATTTGATAAATGCAGATTTTTCTGTTTATATTGTGAAATCAATCTGTCCAGTGTTTGTAACTTTTTGAAATGACCTGTTACTAAATGAGCTGCTTAAATAGAAGCTTTTAAAGGTGGGAGGTTGTTCTACCAAAGAGAATGTACATCTGTGCATCAGATCCTCTGAGGATGGCTCCCACGTCTGTGTTGGTCTGACCCACTTTTCACTCAGAGGTTAATGATTGCAGCCGCAGGCTGATGCAGCCCAGCGTTCCTGCATATTCTAACACTGAAGCCACTGAGAAATTCTGTTACTTACAATTTTCCTCATTATTTTATTCTATTCTCAAGTGCAGTGTGTGGAAATGGTTGCAAACAAACCCTAAAGCATTATGTTTCACACAGTTGTTTAACACTTTCCTGCAAATAAATTTAAATTAAAAAAAACAAGGCAGTAGTGGAGGTGCTGGATAGAAAAACTAACAACCACCAACTTTTAGGAGGAAAAGGGGAGCGCAGAAGTGGTAAATAACCGGACTCTGGCTCTAGTACCGGGGGCTCCCCGCTCACCTGGCCGTCCGCAAACAGCGTGCCGAGCACGGTGGTCGGCGACAGGAAGTCCCGGGTCCGCAGGTTCTTAGCGGTGCTCTCTTTAAACCAAAGCTTCTCCGGCTCCGGCGAGATTCTGTCCCCGTTCCCCTGACTACATTCGGGGACATTTTCGCGTTTCCCTCGCAGCGCAGCGCCGAGGGCTCGG
Organism: Tetraodon nigroviridis; assembly: GCA_000180735.1. Lineage (NCBI taxonomy): Eukaryota > Metazoa > Chordata > Actinopteri > Tetraodontiformes > Tetraodontidae > Tetraodon > Tetraodon nigroviridis. The sequence continues at coordinate 1,036,255 of CAAE01014710.1, forward strand.
ACGGTTGGAGAGATGCGAAGGGCTGACAACGGCTCGCTGTTCTCCATGTCCAGCTCGGCACAAACAGGTGGCGGAATATTAGCGCATCCACACCCGGATCAGACCTCCATTTCAGAAGCCGCCACGTAGATATTAGTCTTTGTGGTACCGTGTTGTCGGAACACCATGTCAATTTTCAGCAGCGGCTAAATTAATCAAAAATCGATGTCTCCTATTGACAGGGAGAACCGCATTAGCTCTGCGTTGCGGAAATGGTAACTAGCGAGGCCGGATTCTAAGTGCGCCACCAAGTGTACTGGCGGGGAAATTGCAGCAGTAATTTCACTTACAATAACAATTTCCATTTGGACAATGTTATATTCCTTGTATGACTATATGCTTTTTAATCAACAAAAATGACAAATTACTATTAGGCCACATAAGGAGAGAAGCTTAACTTAATGGTAATGTGTGTGTATTGCTATTCACTAGTAGTGCTGTTTTGTTTTTCTGTTTATGTGAATATTATTTTGGTAAAGGTGTAAAAAATGTCTATATGTGGGGGATTTTTTTTTTGTCTAAATAATTATGTTGCTCAAATAATAAAATGACGTTTATGTATTATATGGTATATTACTGTTGTTGTTTACACAGCTGTTTATAGCATTTTGTTTTCTGGGTAATTCTTCACCGAAGCTGTGAAGCTGCCAGTTCGGCAAAGGGACACGTTGTGTCTCTAAACAGGAATGGATGAGCAAAGCAGTGTCATAACCTGGGTGAGAACAAAAATCTCTAAATATTGTGATGGTTTGTTTTTCCATCAAAAATCTGGAACCCGTGGAGGCGGACGAAGAGGAGGAGGAGGCGGAGGAGGAGGCTGGGTGCAGCCTACCTGAACAGAAACAAGCCATCAGAACCAGGAAGTCGGAGGTTTCTTCTCCTTAGATGAACACACCCCTGAGGACATGTCACACACTCCTGGCCTGTAAGTGGTTGCCTTTAATCCATCAACAGACTGAAGGCAAACCCACGTTGGGATTCCTGTGAGCAGCCAGAGGCTACCATAATTTACTCCTCATAGAGGACAAAAATGGAATACTTTGCTACTGAGAGTCTTACATCAACGCTGCATCTTCATTTATCATTACGTTTACCAGAATCTTCCTCCTGTCTTACCATCTGACGCCTGCTGACCCATTTCTTCTGCTTTCTGAAGCACACGGTTCCTGAAGAGAAGAAAAGAAGAAGAGCAACGGTGATGGGGCAGGTGTCCACGCGGGTGTCGGCGACGGCGGCCCAGCTCAGGGAGATGGACGCTGCCACGCAGGCGCAGGAGGACGCTCGGCTGCAGGGGTTGATGGACCACGAGAGGCAGATGCAGAACAGTCTGATCGGCCAGCTGGCAGCCATGCACGACAAAGAAAACCACCGGAGGCACCACGAACTGGTGAACAGGGTACTGCCGAGGGTTCCTTCGGGTCCCTGATGGCTTGTGTCACCTGACTGGTGCCGCCACCAACAGCTTCATTGTTGAACCTTTTTCCCCAGCAGTGTTAGCAGCTGCAGGCCTGAGTTGTTGCCTTAAAAACACACAAGGCCAAACCTCCCTTTTCACATTTGTGTATTCCTGCCAATATTTGGATCTGCACTACATCATTCGTTTTTTCATTCATATTTTTAAACTGTAGTGCTGGTGAAATGTATCGATGACGGCAATGTGATAGCGTGAGCTTACAAGCAAAACACCTGTTACAGCTCAGCAACGGCAAGTGAAGCACATCTTAGCGAGCTAACGGCAGCCGACTGTCTGTGTGGTTAGTGTGTGTGTGTGTGTGTGTGTGTGTGTGTGTGTGTGTGCGATAGACACAGTGAAAGACTGCTGTGTAACTTGGCTGGCTGCTTCACACACCTACAGTTGTGTTTACAGGAATCTGTTACATTTGCTGAGTCTGAATGGAAGCCACTGAACAGCGGGGGCATCCTGGCAACCGTTGACACTTTATTAAGCACAGACATTGATCATCACAGTGATGGGGCTGTAAAAAGTGGCAGTAGTAAAACCCCGCGACAACCACGGTGGTTGCAATTCGATTTAAAAATGCTGATAAGGGAAATAAATCCGTCACCAGTGTGATGCCGCTCCGGGAGTCATTCTTGGCTGACACGAAATTCCCGGTTGCGTTTATTTCCTTGAGCAACCCGGGAGAAAACGTGTCATTGAAAAAAAAACTCCTAGTGTGGGTGTGAGGGCCACGCAGGTTTTCAGCCCTCGTCTTTAGTTTAGCATAGCACGGCGTTCCTGCACCTAAAGGCTGTTCGTTTTACTTTCCTTTTACAATAAAATAGGTTGAAGGGCTGAATCAGCACTTGGATGGTTCAAAGTACAGAGATCTTTTGTTTTTCCGTTTTGATTTTACTTACCTTGAATATAGTTTCAGTGTAAATCATCTTATACTGTATTTTAAAGGGATTTGCTCCTTTCTGTCACATATGGGACTCTAAAGTTTCTAACTATATCTTTTAAAATTCAGTTTTTTGACTGGATGCTCTGATTTTGAAGTAGAAAAGTGTTTGCTGGGCATCGGCCGGCAACCATCCCGATGTTCTGTGCGTCGTGGGATGGAAACGGACCCCATAACCAGCTGGACCTCTGAAATTACAGCTGCATTATGGGTTCCGTTACCATCCCACCCACCAAAACGAGATGCAGGTCCAGACAGGTCTGGTCCAGGTAATGGCAAAGAGCTGAAAAATGACAAAAAGGATCATTGCTGAAAATAAAACCTGTTTTTTTGGCCAAGAATTAAATAAACAAATGTATCTGTGACACAACTACGCATATTCAGATACACAATTTGATTAAAACTACACCTAAACGGGCTGTGACTTTATACTTGTCTTATGTTTATCAAATTATCTTTTTTTTTGCATCTACTGTGTCTACAGTTCTGCTCACTATCGAGTTTTTTTTACAAGTTAGTATCAAAATCTCAATTTCACAATATAAAAGTAGAGTTTTTTTTAGACCCAATTGGATGTCTCCACAACAAACAAACCAGTTGGACTGGTTTAAAAGAGGCAATAAAAACGACCAAGAATGTCAGATTAAGCAATCTTTTTAAAACAAGCTGCAGAAAGGAAATAGAAGTGCTTCTCACTGTCATTGTTTCCCCTGGGGCCTGTGGTGTTATGGTTTCCAGCAGGGAATGGGTCGCCACCAGCGCCGGCCAAGGCACAGAATCCTGAAAAACCTGTTGTGTATCAGCTGTGAGGAAAACACAAGGAGACTCGTCCAGGCCACAGCAGGCCGTCCTGACAAGGAAGAGATAGAACGATAAAGTGAAGGAAAGCAATTTTTAAAAATGAAAGAAAAAAATCCTTGATTTCAAGGACCCAATGGAGCTCTATGAATTTCAAATGTTCCTAAATCTTACTAAAATAAAGGAATATATTTTTTTAAAAAATGCACAGATAACCCTGTAACAGGTTTAAACACGCTTTCAGTTTCTTGTTTGTGTCACTGACAAGAAGACTCTCTCTGCTGCTGAGGTAGACGCTGAGGAGCCGTAAATTAAGTTTATCTAGAAATGAATGAGTCTAAAAGTCCCGGCAGCAGAGAGAGACCTGGAAAACGACGTGAATCAAAGAAGTTGAGTGGCAAAACTATGTTCATCTATTCGGTTTCTTTGAAGAAGCTGCGTTAAAGTTCTCACCAGTTTGACAGCCAACAGCGTCGGTCCCGCAGTTCCTGATCTGTCAGCAGCCTTCGGTTCTCCAACTTCCTTTTAAATGCTCAAGACTTTCATTTCACTTTCACTTCTGTTCAAATTAGAAGCTCCTCCTCTTCCCTCCCCGTCCCTCCCCTCTACTCCTCAGCTCCTCGGAGGGCTCCTTCTCCTGTCAGAGGTGACCTGGCTCAATGTTCACATGATGCAGGTTTGAAAACTCGACCTGGCAGCAGCGCATCTGCGAAGGGCTCAATCTGTCCAGTATCTGCCACTAAAAACGCTTTTCATGAAGCTTCATAGATCCATCTCAAAGCCCGCTGGTTGTAACAAAAGCTCTGCTGCTCCGACCTGGTCTGGTCTCGGAGCTCCAGTCACTTATTGGAAATATTCAATAGAATAATTAACATGTGAGAAAGGAGACCTCGGACTGCTCCGCCATGACGGCGGCCTGAACCTTTTGATATTCCTGCACTCTTTCCAATACTGGTGGGACTCCCGAGTGTTGAGCAAAGATATTTCGAAAAATGGGTGCAGATTTGTCTTTTTTTTTTTTTTTTTTTACTGTTTTACACATTTGAAGCCGTCATTGTGATATTTCAATCACAAACCGACCTTGACCTGCAGCTGATGGTGCCTACGAACAAACCGTTTCCTGGTGTGTTCATTCCAATCAGCTGTGACAGATGAGACAGGTGTGACCGGAGGAGTTCCGCCTGGAAAGTCCGGTGCATTTTGGCGAGATACCTGATCCTCCCTGGAGACCCCTGCTGAGGGGAGGAGGAGGAGGAGGAGGAGGTCCTCGACATCGATGGTCTAGAGCCACAATGGTGTCTTTGGGCCAAACGTAGAACCGTTGAGGAAACGGTCAACAGCAGACGCACGTGAGACGAGACAGTTGAGATGATTCTCAGGAGCCTCATTAAGGACCAGGTGTGTGTCTGGGTGTGTGGAGGATGGGCGGATCAGTTTTAGTGTGAACCAAACGTTGCTCCAAAGCAACGCTGCCTTCAAGAACCAGTCGCTTCATGGTCAGAAGGTTCTGGGTTGGACTGGAACTCGCTGGCACCAGTCGGTGGCTCAGAATTCTCATCAAGCAACAAAACGACGTCTCCGGACTAACGTACGTCTGATCTCCTGCCAAATCCAATGATCCCGACTCAAAACTTAGCTTTTAAAGATTAAAAGGTTTCATCTAAGTCCAAGTTGTGTCTCACCTAGTAAAACCGTCCTAAATACAGAGAATCGAGAGGTTAAAATGTATTTACTAGTTTTTCACGTTGACTTCTGGGTGCTTGACTATCCAGTTGGAAACTGTTGATCCTGAAATACTCTTGATTTTTGCTTCTATGATTAATTTCTTTGACTGTTTGTTACCAGCGGTGGTATTACACTTTCAATGTCCTTACATCTGAAAACATCTGGATTGGGTTGATGAACAGATTGATGACGATGGCGTGGCACGTTGGTAGATGTGGTTTAATGTTGGAGCTTGGCAGCGGATAGATGGTATCACTTCTAAATGAAAGTCAAAGGCCCCAGAGTCAGATGATGAGAAACTGGCCGTGTGGTCACTGAGGTTTCCTCAGACATCAGATGAGCAGCAGCCTTTTTTTTCTCAGGATGTGACTCAAGAATTCTGCACTGGTTGGCATTTCTTGCCGGCTCAATAAAAGATTTGAATGCTTTTCTTCGTAAGGACAATATCAGCTTGTGCAAAACCATATGTTTTATTATTACATGTTTATTTTTTTTCCCTTTTTTAAAACCGTCAAACCAGGTATTAAAAAAAAAAATCACATGAGGCCGTGGAGGATTCAAGTTTGCACGGTTGAGGCACCGTTTTCCTCCTTCCACTAAAACACACAATGCATAGATGACACTGGCAGGAAGACTGATGGATCTTTCAAAGTGTACGTGTATATTTTGCCCGAGAGGTTAGCTGTGTGAAGAGTCGTCTGGCTGGGTACAGTGTCTGCTGAAAGGGCTCTTCCTCTTTAGACAGCTCGAGTGGGTTCTCCTCAAAAGAGTCGTTTCTCGTAACTGCGGAGGAAAAAAACCAACAATCTTAGGGGTCTGGGTAGGCTTCGAAGCAGAAGGTTCACGGAGTGCTCGAGCAGCTGGAGGCAAGGTGTGAAACTAGTGTGAACCTTTGAGAGGGTGGAAGACCCAAACAGTGAGTGGCAGCGTGGATCTGTGGCCATACCTGTGCAGGCTGTGGACTCCACCCTCAATCTGCGCCGACGCTGTTCTCCTTTCAAATTTCAGATCTCCGGAGTACATCATGGCTCTGGGAGGGAGACACACATGGGTTCACATCACGTTATTCCTGCACATTTTTATTATTCCGATCAGCGGAGTTAGTTTCTCTTTAAATCCATCTGTATGTATGTGTGTGTGTGTGTGTGTTTGTACCGGAGCTGTGTGAGACTCTTTGCTCCGATGTCCTGACAGGAGTGCTGAATGCCGGCCAGCAGGTAGGGGACAAACTTGTGGATGGAGCCTTTGTCCTGCACTGCTCCAGAAACACCCTGAGCTACTTTGATTTTATCGCTCTCGCTGTGAAAAACGGATGAGACACAGAGGTGTGTGAGAAGGAGGGGGCTCACGCGGCACAAACATAAAATCTGCTCTAACTGTCGCTGAGCCATCGGTCAGTCTCTCGGGATTTTGAAAAAACCTCCAAGACCACAGAATTTTTTCAAGGTGAAAAAAACCATTCCCTTCAAAAGCACCTACAGGTGGGCAGACGTTAATCCCCTGGAATATTCGCAGGGTGGGACTGAGCATGAAACGCTGATATAGCACAACAGCAGTCTTTTTCAATTTCTCATGTATTGCACCAGCTATATCTGTTTGAAAATGACAATAAAGCTCACTTGACTTGAGCCACTTCCTCACATATGATTTGCCTGAGAAAAAAAAAAAAAAGCATTCAAGTGTCTGGTGACTAATCTAGAATACACCAGTATGTAGACGGCTGTAGACAAAAAAAAAAAAAAAAAAAAAGCTCTTGATGAAATGAGGAAGTGTTTTCAGCAAGGGAAACTCTGACAGGGTGGCAGTTGGCAGCAAAAGAAAAAAAAAAAAGAAAAAAGTTATGCCCAATTTTAAATTTGCGCGTGTGAATCTGAAATGTCCGACCGGCCCAGGCCCAGGAACGTGACTGATAGAGCACCAGACCAGGGCTACCAGGGACAGAAGCTCTAACTTAGGAAACTTTCAAGTCTAAGTTTGCTGACCTAAGGATATCGTTTTATTTTTTTCTTTACAATGTTTTCAGATCCTCTGCTGAGGTTAACTCAAATATGACTATAAATTCACGAGTTGTATCAGATGCAGTTGCCACTAAAAAATTCCTGCCCCTCTTTCGCCACCCCACAAATGTTTTTCTAGATCGGCCCCTGTGCACAAGAACCAGTAACCACCAATGTTTCTTGTTTCTGTCCTCCCGTACCTGAAGTATCTAGTCTGAGAGCCCAGGTTTTTGTCCATGGCATCCAGGGAACCCATGCCACGATATTTCTTTAGCCGGATGCCGTCCGAGAAAAAATATTCACCCGGAGCTTCGCTGGTGGCAGCCAGCAGGGAGCCCATCATCACTGAACAAGAGAAAGGAGAAGGTGTGCGCAGTTATTCGGTTTGCCCTCAGAGCATCTGCTTCTAAAATACCGGGTTCTCATACCTGTGCAGGCTCCTAATGCCAGAGCTTTGGCAACATGGCCAACATTCTGGATCCCACCATCAGCAATCACCGGCACACCAAAACGCCTCGCGTATTCTGACACCTTGTATACAGCGGTCGCCTGGGGTCGGCCACATGCCAGCACTGGGGGAAGAGGAAGAGAGCAGTGGGAAGAAATGTGCACTCACTTGCCATTTAGGCAGCTCCTTCTCCTCATTTTGAAACAGCAGAACAGTAGGATCCATGACAGGTTCTGTAGCTTTACCGTAAAACAACTGAAGCTCTAAAATACAAATAAATTTAACACTGAAAATATACCTTGGCTTACACGCTGCATTTTTTCTTCTCTCTCTTTTCTTGATTACATAATATTAAAACCACAAGAATTATCTGCTGGTTGAAAACGTCACATCTGAAACTTGTGTGTGAATTTTGACCAACATGCATGAATGAGCGGGTTAGGCGATGCTACAGCCCCACACAGTAGAAGGGCAGCCAGGCTGACTCTACAAGTTAAACACGCTACATCAGTCCAACAATCTCAATACCCAACAAAAGATGGGAAGTTAAAAAAAATCAATAAATAATTCCCAAGTTCACATGTCAGGAGAAATTCACAAAAAAGTCACATGATCAAGAGCAAAAAAAAAAAAAACCAACAAAAAAACAAATAACTGAAAAAAAGCCTTAATTATTCCCTTCCAATATAAAATGAACAAGGTTTTATTTTCAGTATTACAGCTGACCTACTGAGATTAATCTCTAACCGGGTTTATCTCCCAAGTGAAACTACGACAGCGTGTGGCTGCAGACTCCATCACCATCATTATAAATGGTGTAACTGGCACCATCTGCATTTACAGCGGCAGTGAGGTTGGGGTGAAACGTTCACCCAGGATTATTAACGGATTAGTGGGGGTACATGAACAAGCAAAGCCCTCAACAACGAGCCTTCTACCACTACCACTGCTACACCCGCTGATGCAAAGCTGTTAACCACTCAACACTGCAGGCTGTGAGGGCGAGCGGACAGGCACGCTGCTGGAGCCGAGGACAGCCATTACTGGCAAGGGAACTTACTGGAGTATCCTGTAACAGTGGTGTGGGTTTTAGGGCTGTGGAGCTTTATTGCTGGTGGTATACTGAGAGATGCTGAACGAACACACACGGCCACACACATACACACATGGTATGACACCAGGGTACGAAGCAGGGACGAAAGAAAAAGAAAAACGGGGAGGCAGAAAACAAAAGGATGAAAATGACTGGCAAAAGAAAATGGCATAAAATGGCAAAACAAAGTAGTATAAGATCGCTAATGATTTAAGACAAGTTAGATCACAAAAGGACAAAAACAGCAGGTCTACTGCGTACAGTACCATTACTTCAACAGAAATATTACAACAAAGTAGAGGAAATTTAAAAAATCTTAACCACAGATACAGTTCGGTTTAATTGATTACACCTGATGAAAAATAGGAAAATGGAAAAGAAATGTTAGTAATGTGCTTAAAAAAAAACAAAAAAAAACTGAACAAAACAAAAGACTAACCACCTACAGACTCTAGACATACCAGTTTCCCAGCCCTGCTCAGAACAGCCAGTTTGACCGCCTGTCGCTCTGCGAGCACCACCCGCAGCTCTTTGGCTTTTGGGTTGTAGACATAACAGCTGATTACAGATGGAGCGAGAATGTCAAAATCAGAAAAGGTAGCTGCGATTGAATGGGAAGAGATATCCAGCGTGAGGGCAAGTCATTCCAATAACTCGGCTGTTACGCAACAGTCCGACAGAAACGTGTTGAGACACGTTTTCTTACTCCGGCAGCTTACAAAACATTGAATTTGTTTTTTTTTAAATGGGGTGGGGAGAAACTCCGAAAAAGCATGTATTAGTACTAAAGCATTGACAAAGTGAATGAAAAGGTGAAACGGTTTTGCATAAGACACTGGTTATTCTCATTAAGGCGTGTCGGATCTCGTGGTTTCATTTTTTTACAACCTAATTGTTGTACAACAAGCAATCAAAACCAAAAACTTTATGGATTCAGACATACCGACTTTCAGAATGACTCAAGACATAAGATAACACAAAATTAGATCTATTAATCCGAGCATTCTTCCCATAAGCCTTTCCAGAATTTTCAGAACAGTCGACTTTGATTAAAAAACACAATATTCCAAATAAAACTGCAATTGCTTGATCAATAAGCGTGCCAATATGTCGTGTGGTCCAAGCATTTAGAGGTTAGGCAGGCCAACACTACATCCTGTTAGGAGGTTGGTAGGAAAGTCGCTCACCTTCCTGTGTGATGCAGATGGAGCCGCTGCCCATGCCCACCCTCAGAGCGTCCACGCCTGCATCGATCAGGTTCTTTGCCTGGGCAGCTGTTACCACTGCAGCCAACAGAGGGAACCAGAAAGACATGCAGTCAGTGTGCAGCTCTACATGCAGCAGACACTAAGACCAAGAAGGCACACTCAAGGTAGGCACTTAAAATGACCAGCAGGGGTCGCCATCGCGCCTTAAGGTTGCCAGTACGAAAAAAACAGCTTTTATTGGTTCCTGCTTTATACCCAGAAAACAGTCTGATAAAACATACATCTGTCTTTGACTGACTCAAATACATTTGACCATATATACACAAACAATAAATTACCCTGCACGTTTATTTTTTTTATATAAGGGTGGCAAATGTGGCGAATTGCATCTTGAAGTGTTGTTGTCCTGGTCTGTGGAGCTTTAGAGCAGAAGGCGTGCTGTGACCCCCCCCACCCTATGTCCCCTCTGGGGCTCTAAACCATTAAAACAGATGCAAATCGATAACCAAAGCTCACCTCTTAGTTATTTGCATGCTGTTGTTTGTAAGTGTATTTACCGTTGCCTCCAATGACCTGTAGAGTTGGATACTTCTCTTTAATATACTTGATCATGTTGATCTGGAAGATCGAATTGCCCTGAGACGAGTCCTGCAGACACAGAAGACCGACGAGACGTGGCTAAATTGAATAAACTGTCTGTAATTCCCAGCTAACATTGAAAGGACCCTGTCCTCTCCAACACAGAAATGTGGTAATACGGTCAGTCTGTCAGTCAGAATGTAGTAAGTCTAGATCAGGTCCAACTCTATCAAATAATAATTTAGCCATAATTTGGCTATCAAATGGTTCATCCCACAACTTCAAAAAAATATTAAGGGCACCAGGTGGGAGCACATTACACAAAAAGTGCTTGTAAAATATAAACTATTCGGTGTCCATAACCTGGCACCATTAGCGACTTCACAGTGACGAGTCTTCATACCAGTACAACCACATCCACCCCACTCTGCACCAGTAGATCCAGGCGGTACTTGTCGTCATTGTGGGTGCCGATGGCGGCGCCGCACAGCAGCTGCTTTCGGGAGTCCTTGGAGGCCAGAGGGAAATCTCTGTTCTTTTTCAGGTCTGTACGAGCAATGATGGACACCAGAGAGCCCTGCTCATTCACAATGGGAAGTTTTCCTGTAGAAAGGGAGAAACGGGAATTTAGAACTTTTTTTTTTAATATAAAAACATTAAACTAATTGCTAAAAAATCCTTCTCACCTTTTTTACTCCTCTGGAGAATTTCATTGGCTTCCTTTAGTGTTACTCCGGCAGGTGCAACCACCAGATCCTCCCGCTTTGTCATCACCTGTCAAGATGGCAGTCACCCATGATGGGCTTGTGAATATTCAACACCCGTCTACTTTTGGGAAACGTTTATCCTTTAAAGTTGATATTTAACCACTGCTACTACTGGGCTCCACACAGACCCTTTTTAACCCAGGACTCACTGAAAGTTTGGATATCGGCGTCTAAAGGTCATTCACCTCATTTAGGGGCAGATCGTGGTCTTCCTCCTTCAAGAAATCAATGTCTCTGGATGAGATGATGCCCACCAGCTTGCCACCCATTTTGCCATTGTCAGTTATGGGGATGCCACAGAAGCCATGGCGAGCCTTGGCCTGGAATACATCCCGTACACGTTCGTTGGGGCTCATCACTACCGGGTCTGTGATGAATCCTTGCTCGTAACGCTGGAGGAGAGGGAAAAGGGAACGGAAGAGAGACTAACCCGTGTTGCACCGATTACATTAAACTCCTAAACAATCGTATGAAATGGAATGGAATGTTTGTTCTGCAAGGAAATATTTACTGAAATCTTCATCACTACCTTGACTTTCCGAACTTCGTTGGCCTGGAACTCTGGAGTGCAGTTGTGGTGAATGAAGCCGATGCCACCTGTTAGCTGGCGGGAGCAACTGCATCAGCACGTGCTCATAAACATGTAGGAGTAATAAACCTTGTAAAAATTAAGTTAACACATTTGTTTACTCACTGCCATAGCGATGGCCATGTTGGCTTCGGTGACGGTGTCCATTGGAGATGAGACAAAGGGAGTTTTCATGGTGATCTTTTTGGTGAGTGCTGAGGTCAGGTCCTGCAGAAGACAGAAAACTTCCATTTAGATGAAAATACTTTCTCCAGCACGGGGAAACAGACTCAGATGTGTCTGATGGCACAGTAATCTGACTGTTCTGTAAAATCGCAACTCACCACTTGGTCTGATGTAAAGTTGATGTATCCTGGCAGAATCAGAAAGTCACTGAAGGACAAAAAAAACTATTTAGATTCTCAATCTGCAGCACAATAACAAAACTTCACAACTACATAAATCCTGTCTGTGTTTATCATGTCCGTTAACAAATGAAAACCATAAACTTGTTTCAATAAACATCTTCCTGTTCAGAAATAGAAAGGTATTTAGGAACAAGCCTTACTCTAAGGACTGCACAAGGTTACATAACTAACGTGACTTTTTTGGGAATCTTGGGTGTCTTATTTCACATGAACAGATCCACCTCGACGCTGTAAAACTGGAAAAGCTCGACATGTGAATGAAACAGATGTGTGTCACACATGGCAAAACGTGTTCTAACATGACCATTCAACATCAACTACATACATACATCTTTGGGTACACACAACTTTGAGATTTCCAATAGTTTCATTTAAAATTCAGCCACGAATTGACCTTCACCACAGTCAGTCTCTCCATGATAGTGAGCGCTACTAAGCAGATGTTAAATATAGCTGTGCATCACACCCTGGGGTCCACCATAAGAACGCGGGACCACAAGTCCAAATCTAGATTTAGATCTAGATTTAGGACCAGGGCGCTCACACAAAGCAGTGTTGCCCATTTTATATAGGCTGTAAGCAGGAGTAAACACGTTTTCATACCTGAGACACACACCTACCAGAGGCCTTGAACAGGTTAAGCGACACTAAAAGGTGAAAATATGTTTGTCTACTAGCTTTTAACTGCACTTTTTTTGACCATTCTTTCCTACAATCACATATAAAGACTACCTTAAACCTATAGCGTTGTTGCACCTATTGAAGTGCCATTTTAATACTTGGTTGGCAGCATTCTAGCTAACTTAATGCTAGGTTAAAATAGTAAAGCAAGTGCGTCATAACCACAGCAGGAAGACCAGCGTCGGGGGTCAGGTTTGGTTGAGGACAGTTAGCGGGTCTTTACTTGTAGGTGAGTCCGTCTCCGCAGCCGAACAGCTGCTGTCCCGCCAGCCCGTCCTCGGGGACGTAGCCCGTCTGTCCACTGATCAGGTAGTCCGCCATCGACGTCCACTCGCCCCCCAGCTGTTTTCAACGAAACCCGGGTGAACGTGGGTGCAGGCCGGCGAACCGCCGCCCAGAACTTTCCTCCTGTCTCCGGAGCACCGAAACCCTGACCCCGATCCACACGCCTCGGAGCGCCGGCGAAAGGCCCCCTTTGTCGGTCAGTCGGGAAGCGGGATGTGGGGGGTCTTCCTCGGGCTCTTCCTCAGGCTCTTCCTCGGGCTCTTCCTCGGGCTCCTCGCGGCTCCGCGGACATGTTCGTCTGGGTTTTGTTAAGTCACACGTGCGCGACCACGTCTGAAGTGGTTCCGTGGACGAATGACGTCAACTCCGGTTCACCCCGGCTCATTTAAATAAGGCAGAAAACCACCTCAAACCGGCAATTTAGGCCTTTATTCAGTGAGTAAACGTTTGGGATGATTTAAAAAAAGAAACCCTGCACATTATACAACTGCCAAAACTGAACAAGGTGGATCTAAAGCGTGTTTGTAGCCCAAAACGTTAAATGAATTTTCTGTCGTCATGAGTCAATAGCATGGAGTTGTATGTCATTTTTCATAAACAATGTTTTTTTGGTTTTTTAAAACTATTTAAAACTAAAGTAGAAATGTATAATAAGAACAAATTAATGCAAAATGGAAAAAAAAAAAAAAAAGTTCTGCACGTAAACAGAACGAAACCTAAAAGAACCGGAGAAGGAAATTTTACAAAAGCAATCTGGAGATTTACAGTTTACTACCTCACACTATTGTAGGCTAGAATAATTTAAATGATACATTAAGTATTTTTAAATAAAATTAAAAAATAAATACAAATTAATTTAGTGCTACATTCATATAAATATCGAATAATATGGCTTCCCAATTAATGAATACAGGATTTTATCTGAGTAACAATCAAAGCACATACTGGTTAGAATTTGCATTGCAGCAATGCTTTTGCAGCAGTTCCGTCCCTTCATCAAGATTTGTGGCCATTTTTGGATTTTTGCTCCTGAGACTCCACCAACCTGTTCTCTGAGCTGCTGAGTACAGGTCTGTGATCTTCAGCTCATCATCCACAACTTTGCTGTTTTTGCCTGGGTTTTTTGTTCTTTGAATGGACCAAATTTGTCTGAGTGTTTCCAGGTTTGAAATAAAGAGAATTGTTTTTTATAGTTTGACTCAAATGACTTAAGAGACCTGACAACCTTTACCTGTATGTGTGATGACCAATGTGCTAAATGTTATTTATCCTTCAGGAGTCATCAAAAAGGATTTTCTGAGTAATCTACTGATTAATATTGACTATTATGTTGCAGTGGCAACAGAAAGCTTTACCAATTGCACCTTTTTTCCTGACACAGATCCAAACACACACTTTACATTCATAGCAGAGGGACAGTATTTTCACATCTTGTATTATTGTCAATATCAAATTCTATTCTTGACCATAAAAACTATTAACTATAAGTGAATAGTTTTTATGGTCAAGAATAGAATAAAAAAAAACTATTAACTATAAGTGTATTAAGTGGCATCTGTAAATGTAAAACAGAAAAAAACAATCCAATTGATTTCACTTTACTGTTATACGACGTAAACAAACTGTTCATTATAAAACTCTGGATTAAATAGGTGTTCAGTGTGTTTAATAAACACATGAGACAGTCTCGTTTGAAAAACTCTCAGTAACTCTATTTCTGTATTAATGTACAACTGCTGAAAATAACAATTTTTTTTCCATTTTTTTTTTAAAACAATTTATCAACAGCCATCTTTGAGAAGAGAAGTGAACAAGGTGAGCAGGAAGAGAAAATCAAGAACCAAATAAAGTGAGGGGAAGAATTTTGAAAGCATACTGGGAAGGAAAGAAACAATTTATCGGTTCCTTTTCTGCAGCGGAGTGTTGGAACATTATTGTGTCAAAAGTGTGCGGCGTGTGTGTGTGTGTGCAGATGCTAAGTCAAATAGGTGATGCTGTAGTGTGAAGTAGTGAAAATGACTTGGTGTAAAAGAACTGTCGTACACTGGTGCTGCAGTAGCAGAGCATTACAAAAAACTCAACAACAACAACAAAACAAAAAGATATTACCCTAGAATGTTGCAACCTTTTCAGAGTCAGGGTTTTATCTGCTGGCAGTATTGACTGTAGTGATTCACAGTCAGTTGTTACACAAACACTGCATGAGATGTGTTCATACACAACAAAATCAATAAAGCCTCCTCTGAATGCACATTCGTCCCACTCCTGAAGTTTGTGCACGGGAAATTCATCACACACACTTTCATACCTGGTGTTACCTGCCATTGTTCACTGGAAGTGTCTGGATTAGAATAATAAAAGTTTGTTCAAAACACTCTGGAAATACTTTAATTTATCTTTAAATTTCAAATGAACGTTTTTCAGTTTTTGCAATTACAGAACAAAACAAAAAAATGACTTAGGATGTCTAAAGGGTGAATTACTCAGTTCTAAGAGCAGCCAAACAGCTGCAACTGCCAAAGGACCCTGCTGGTCAAAAAGAAACCATCAAAAACAAATACAGTGATGTCTTCTTAAATAAATTTTATTCAAATTCCTACATATGTGAAATGCTGACTGAAGAACACAAACCCATTCCTTTTTTGTCTAATGATTATGTCAGCACCACAAGGATAATGTCAAGAGAATAAAAGCCCTGACTTTTACAAACTGTTCATGACAAAAAAAAAAGATGGTTTAAATGTTCACATCAGTGTCTAAATACTGTTTTAAAAGAGCTTCAAAGTCGAACTCTGTAATCAAACTGGAGAACTATGACAAATTTCACCGCTGGAAAACTGATGCTCTGAAGGCAAAACATGATGAGAATGTAAAGGGTGGAAAAAAAGGGAAATATCATGGTGCATTTCAGTCACCCTGCCACATTTTGTCAAGGAGAGAGAGAGGGTAAGACACCAAGGAGGGGGGGGGGAAAGCAAATCTCAAAGCAGAACGAGAGGAGTCAGCATGGCTGAGAAACTGTGGTGGAAGGAAGCAAATGTGGGAAAGGAGATGCTGGCGAGTTGCAGTCACTTCAGGTGTCGTGGAAATCTTTTAGCAGTGTGCGTCGCTTCTGCTCAGCAATGTGCATCTGATTCTCCAGATCCTGGGGACAAGCAGACGCCCAAGAACCACCAGGAGATAGCGAGAGGGTCATAAGTGAGGACAAGGCACCTGAGCTTGCAGACTATTGGAAACATCACGGCTGACATCTACCCTAGTTCTGGTCAGCGCTGCCAAATATTTAAACCAAAAATTCCCAGAAGTCATCAAAACGATCATTAAAAAATCATTCTGAAAGGTACTGCAGTGCTTACCCCTCTGTCACTGGCACTGAGCTCCCCTTCTCCTCCTACCACTCCTCTCTCGTAGCTGTCGGCTCGCTCCACTTTCCAAGATAAGTTTTCTATTTCTGCTTCCAGCTGGGCCTGCTGGTACTCAAACTGTAGACAAGGAGAGATAACAAAACTAAGAAAAACCCTCCCACACTGGTTTTAGGCACCTTTAAAAACAGAAAGAGGCGGAAAACTCCCAGAATGTACAGACATCAATGTTTTTGTTGACCGTTCTGCGATAAAAGGCAGTAGTACTGACCAGTTTTTTGCGCGGGCCGGACTCCATGTAGTAGGCATAAGGATAGGTATACTGCAGCGTGTAGCGACACTTGAGAGAAAGGGTTAGGGTTAGTTGTTGTTCTAGTTGTTAAAAGTATAGAATTAATTCATAAAGAGGCAGTGAAAAAGAATACATGCACTGAATGAGCTCGTGACGACAGTTCAAGGTGCCAGTACCTTGGCCAGAAGCTTTGCAGCATTATGTAGGTACTGCCAGTCGATCCAGGTTCCCAGGTTGTTCATAACCCTTTCCTGGATCTTTTCCTGTATCCTGTGGTACGTCTGAGCCTCCAGCTGCAGAGACTTGTTGTGATTCTCCCACTGATGATAAAAAAAAAATTGAAGACAAACAAGACACACTTTTAGAGTCTGACATTTAGTTTCCCTTCCATCTGTTTTTATTTTAGCCAATTTTACTTTCTGCCATACAATTTAGGAAAAAAAGAGGACCCACCCTCTCAAAGTAGAAAAGGTATTTTTTGAGGGCCTCTCTGGCCTGAGCCTGCTGGCTCTGGTTGACGATATCAGGGTTTTCCTTGTAGCGGCTGCATTCGTAGTATTCGCTGCCATGAGTCTTCCAGTCACCAAGACACATCCAGCAGAAGTCTTCAAAACAACAAAGCACGCCTTTATTTATCAAGGCACGGGGCGAATGTAAAAGCAGTGAGGTGTGGAAAGAAATACTAACCATGTTTGCACTTGGAACATTGCTGAAAGAGACCGGAAGAGAAAAGAGGAGTTAAAAAGAACAGTTGGATCTACTTCAAAATACATTAAAAACTTACCATGTGATTGCACCCTCCGTTCTTTTCAATGCAGATATTGCACTTAGGACACTGAGGACAACAGACCAGCAAGAAGGTACGGGTTAGTGAAATTCTGTTTGGGCGAAGAACAACAGAAGGCTACGTTCACACGGCAGGAAAGGGTGGCCCGCAGCTGAGCTGAGTGACACAAAACTGTCTCTCCCTTTCAAGTGCTCTGAAATTGAACACAGTTCACGTTTGCTGTGGGACCTCCTCCTAAGGCCATATTTCATTTCTCTTTTGCATTACTGTCCTGCCCAGTCTTCACAGACGCTGAAATCCCAGCTCGGCGTGAGGGGGTCGCATTGTTAAAAGGCTGGCTTTGACCCCTCATCCACGCGCAGCTCCGGCCAGAAGCAGCAGTGTGAACGTAGCCGAGAGGCATTACATCATTCCTGTGTCTCTCGTACATCTTTAGTGTGTGCGCTGATGTAGTTAGCCGTCTCTGAATCATCTGCGCATTTGGTCAGCCATTTGCGGATTGTTGCACAGTCTGTGGGCGCGTGGTACATCTGACGGCATTTAAAGCTGAAACACACAGACAGAAAATATGTCAACATTTTAATAATACCGGCTTCTAAAGGAGGTCAGAGGAACACAAGTATGCGCAGACGTATTTGCTGTCCATCAAGTATTTGTATTTAGCAGCATTTTACCGTAACTAAATCATTATTTTGCTTCTATTTCGTAAGTGAACGACTCAATCTGAGGTTATGTTTTCAGAGGAACACGCTTTACTCGCACTTAGTTTAAACAATAAAACAAGAAACAATCCATAGAAAGACAAAAACTCATAGAATCATCAGGCCTAATATTGAAACCATAATTAAAAACTCTGACCAGAAGACTTCGCTGCACCGGCTACACTGCACCCTGCGTGCTCGGGGCTCCTGCACCTTGATGACGATGGGGCAGTCTGCGCCCGGACACAACTGCAACTGGAAGTGACTCTGGCAAACAGAACAGCAAATTATTTAACCAAAAGCAATCCATGCATAATTTAGGTAGTCAGATTCAATGAGAAATACTCATTAAAAATAGATCACAGAGTAGATCACATCCATTACATGGACAAAAAGCATCTCGGCACCCATTAATCCTAAAGATTGTGACTTAGGTGGCCATTACAAGCAGCTGAGTACTCTTGGTTCAGACTGTGGTATGATGATCAGACGCAAGAGCAAGTTTAGTCAATCAGCAGCCATAAACGGAAAAATCAAACGAGGGAGAAAGAACAAGGAAGTGTGACTGTGTATGAAGCTTGTAACGTTATAGCTGCTTGGTTCTGTCAGATGACGCCGCTCTGGAACAGCTGGTGTTACACGAGGATGGAACCCTGTAGCTTATGAACGCTACATGTGCTGTACAATGTGAAACCTCGAGACTGAATGTTGTAACTCGTGGACACGTTGAAGGTATTAGGTATAATAAGTATAACAGCATGGGAGAAGGGTCCTATATTTCCCTCCATTGTATACTGGAGTTTTGATGCATAGCTGCTAAAATATAAAAACACAAAAGAAGTGTTTCAGAATCAAATTTCACTGAATCTAAATATCCATTAAAACAAAATTTGAGCTATAATACTATATTAAACGCCTATACCAGTCCAGAAGCCACAACAGTTTAGTTTGTGTGATACTTTACATTCACACAGATGGAAGCCATAGTGAACAGAGTGAGGACAAAGCACATGAGAGGATTAAAAGTTAATTCAGTGTGAAGGAGATCCAAGGATTTGCTCGAGCTTGATTTCCTTCATAAATCCTTAAGTACAAGGCAAGACAGGACAGATACTGCACACACGGCCCCGGTTGTAGCAACAACAGAGTGCGTTTACCCCCCTGGCCACACACACGCGCACACACACACACACACTCACCTCTATGTAGTCTCTGAAGAGGTAGCGTCTGTATTTGTCCTTAAGCTCCTCAGCTGGCAGCAATGGTAGGACAAAATCTTCATGCATATGCAGGGAACAGTCCTGAGCCATACACGAGATACCTGTGCGTACACACACAAAGCAGATTATATTATATTTTTAGAACGGTTGTACACTTACTGGCATACAAGGCTGCATTTGTCAGCTCTTATCACAGACAACACCAGATTTAAACTGGTTGTATTTATTTTGCGTTTCTCTGGTGTTACACTTATTTAATTTCAAAGTACAAACAACCCAAGGACTCCGGTGAGGGTCACCGTAAACGTGCCCTTTGTGCAGCTGTTAGAAAAGCACTTATCACAGTCTGAGGGTCCTGGCTAAGTGGGATGACTTTATCAGAAAAAAAGAAGAAAAAAAAAATGAATAAGGAGGAAAAAAAAAACTGCAACCACAATTGTGAGCCCCCACACCACTGTAGGACAGTGTGTTCAAGTTTGAGTGTGCACCAATGCAGATAAAAATACATTATTGTGTACGAGAACTTTGGTGTAAACTCCCACACACCCATCTGCTGACACAAGCACTTAGCCCTCAAGAGCACTCTCACGTACAAACATGCACTTAAAGTGTGTCTCCCTGCATATTTTGCACCGATAGGAAATCTGAAACACATATATAATCAGGTGTTTTACAGCACTAAAATAGCCTCATTGACCACCACCTACACTGAATTCACTTCTACGATTTCCCTTGCTTTGTTCACTTTCATCTGAAACGCAAAGAAACGCTCCAAATAAAAGGAGCTCGGCTGAATGCACACAGACTCCCCACTCACCCACTCCCATGCCATCTTTGACCAGTACAGTGCAGTGTTGCTCCCAGCATGCTTTGCAAAAGGAGTGCTGACAGGGCAGTGCCAGCAGCGCGTCTCGCCTGACGACCTGTAGACACACGCCACAGTGCAGGGACTGAGGTGCCTGAAAGGAAAAAAAAAAAAACCATGCTGTCAAATACAGCACACACCAGAGCGCATGATCAAAATACGCCTGGTTTGTTTAAGATTCCGATACTTTCAAGAAAGAAAACAAATACTGCAGGTTTTCAACATGTATTCATTGTCTACTGGTAAAAGGTACCCAAACTAGAACTACTTACAGTGGCTGATCTGCAGGTGCTACTGGGCTGCACCAGAGCATCTGACAACAGCAGAGATGAGTTGGACTTATACCTGCAGGAGATGGAGATGGAAGCCCAGAGTCAGTAGCAACAACAACTCCTGGCGTTGGCACAAGCAAGGAAGCATTACTGCAAAATAGAGCCAAGAGTACCTGTCCAGTATTTGTGTAACCTGCCAGTGAAAATGCACCAGGATCAATTTTGCTACTGCTGGTAAAACCTGGGAGAGAACAGAGAGAGTGAGACCCTTCAAAGCTTTCGAAATATGAACTGAAAGTCAGCTATGACTTCTTTGCCTTTCAGAATGGCTAAAAAAAGAACTTTAGATGCAGTAAATAACTAAGATTTGCTCTCATCTCTTCTTTCAACATGTGCCATTAATGCCCAGCGTTCCCTTTAGGTGCTGCTAACAGAGGAGGATCGCAACTATACTTTACAAGGACAAAGAGTGGTTCAGCTGTGGTTGTTACACCATTATGAATATTCATGTTTGGAACTATAGGAGGACTAAAAATGAGCTCTGGGGGTCCTCGATGGACACGTGCCTCCAAAAAACAGGACAAACTGAGAATGATGGGTAAAGAAAAAAAAAAAGCTAAATCAAGAGACATTTAGAGTACATTACTTTTGTTTCATTTTAGCAATTGTTTTGAAAAAGTAGTAAATATGAGGACTGCAGCAGCAGACCCGAGCTTACCTTCAGTGCGTTGGCCACGGTGTTAACCCTCCTCTGCCAACAGCCTCTGACTCTCCTTGTAGGTTAGACAGGTGAACTGGTACTCCTCCGGGTCAAAGGAGTCAGCACCCTGCTGCTCCACGTCACTGGCCACACCCTCGTAGTAGGCTTCGATATCTCCCTGATCCTCCTCCTCGCCTCCGTCTTCCTCATCCTCCTCTTCAGAGTTCACCCCGAAGTCTTCCTCGTTACTATCTGAAGCCTGGCTGTTCATGTCCACCGACATTCAGGCGAATGACTCGGTCGCCCAGACAGGTAGACCGATCAGTCTACCTGTCGGATCCCAGAGCTCTGATGAGCTGAAACGATCGCGGACGCCTCTCTGTCTTCCGAGGCCACTTTCCACCTACTTTTTTCCCTTTTCAGAGACACCCTGCCTTCCTGGGCGAGGCACGCCAAAACTGTGCTCAGCAGCAGCGAAAGAAGCAGAAGAAGTCACACTCTCCGTCACTCATTTGGACAGCTGATGGCTGGATGTTCTGAGGAGAGAAAAGCAGACTGATGGAGGGAAGAGGAAGGAAAAGAGCGAAGAACAGAGGCAGACAAACAGTAATGTCAAAGGGGAAAATAAGGAAGCAAAAGAAAAATTATGAAGCGAGAAAAAAAAAGAGTACATATAGTTAATATATCAAGTCAATCTATCAGTTTCTATTTAGGGGGGGGGGGTTTTATAAGCTACTGCCACAAACTACACTAAAACGAAACCACAACAGGATCAGTGAAGCTGTCGTATTAATGTCGTATTTCAGCAGAAATCTAGAGCACTTGTGAGCTGCTGATTAAAGGGGTTGTTGTTGCAACCACCACAGTTCCATTATATTTGTAAAGTTGTAGCCAATTATTGCAGGATATAATCCTTTTTTAAATTAATTTGCTTTAATTACTAGGTATTGCCATCAAAATATTTAACATCTAGTGCATTTTCATGGCATAAAATAAAAAAAAAAAAAAAACTGGGTCTGTAATTATAAAAATCTTATAGACATATTCCTAAATCTAAAGTCATTCTTGAGATAAAGGACAAAACATGTTGTAAACTGACATTTTTTTTTAATAAGACCACATTGATTTCCAAAGTAGTATACTAATAGGCAAAGGTCTCAGCCACCAAACCACGTAAGGAAACAGGTTTTTTCTAAAAACACTTTTTGGAAAAATTGGCTTTTTATTCCTTGGCAATGTGATTTATGTCAACTCATACAAACAAAATAACATACTAATTAAGGTTATGCATGACCCTAATTAGGAGATGACCTACTGACATTAGACAGCTAATTAGTATGTTTAGCTGGTACTGGGATCTCAGACAAACAGAGGCTTCCGTCTGAGCAGCAAGAACCAGCAATGAAACAACTAAATCCAGAATAACAAGAGCGTGATCTTTCTAAGGAGGTCAAGAGATGCTGCTTCAAAATCTGAAATTCAGAAAATCAAAAGCCCGGGTCAACCAGACAGGTAAAATACATGTTTAAACTTTACATGTTTTGATTAGATTAGGGTTAAAGGATTATTTATTGCCTACTTGCATTATCTCATGGTTGCATTATCTGTTGGCTTATTGAGATACCCATGTTTTTCAGTTGTGACTGCAGTAAAGGCCAATGTCCCGTAATGTAGATCAGTCAAACACAAAACACAAGGTGAGGGTCAAAATATTAAGCCTTGAAAACAAAGGCTCAAACATTACTGCAAAAGCTGTGCACTATAACTAGAGATCAAATTATTTGGTACAGCTCATTTTAATCAAAATGCTTCCACTGCTTCTTTTCCTTGCAACTCCCGAATGATCTGGGTGCAATGGTCTTAAATGTAAATGTGCACTTATGCACCAAGATAGTAAATAAGATTTAGCAGGGGAAACCTGCCAGGCGACCCCGGCTGCTCAGTCACAGACACATTCCGCCCGGAACAGGCTAAAAATAGGCACCAAACTGGGTGACACACATCTTGCTAGGCTAATGTAACACAGCTACTCAGCACTGGTTTGATGACGGCTCTTAGAGGAAGGGAGGTAGCGGGTGAAGAGAGAAAAACAGCCCAACGGAGCTTTTGTTGTTGCTGAACTTGAGACTTTTGTTACAACTTTGATCGTCGTGGGGTATTTAAATTGGGGTAATCGTGCTAACTCACGATTACCCCAATTAGCTTCGAGGCTACAGCACTGGCAGACCTAAGTAGTCAAGTAAGGAAAGCATATTAAAGACACAAACTTTTCGACTTAAACCATTGCATATACTCACGAGACAAAACCAGCATTTTTAAAAGAAAACATAATATTTTCACACGAACCAGGTAAGAGAACCGCTTAACGCCCACTCTAAAACAGCTTCTGCCTTTGAGCCACTTTAGTCCGCGGATTGCGATGTAAACAAGGCCGTTCAGATCTCAGGATTAGTAATGCACATTTAAATAACCAAGAGAGAGGTCCGAGCTGGCTGAAGTCGGCGGTGCTTACCTTTCACAGCGGTGTCAGCTCTGCCCGAGTTGACACTCAGAAGTGTTTTGCGTGAGTGTGTGAGAGGAGACCCAAAAAGCGATTACACTCGGCTCGCCTGGATGGGAGGCGATGGCGGACTGCGCTTCTTTCTGACGTCACATCCGCACCACCTGACCAGCCTCTCCTGCCTCGGAACGTTGGCGCTCTTCATCATCTGCACGTCGCTTCTCCCCATTCGCAATTCCGTTTGTGCAGACCCATAATTTAAACATTTGAGTTACTCTTACACAGTCTATTACGCCACTAGATATTTATTTTTAACAACGGCTGACATAACTGATATTTACATAAGTTTCATTAACTTTTTTCACTAGTTTATTGGGTGTTAACGTTGCTACTGTAAATACAAATTGAATTTACCTACAAATAGGTTGAACTTGATATAAAATTGCAATTTAAAAAAAAAGGAAACCTTTGAACTGCTGGTTTATCGGAAGTTGGAATAGTGCAGGCTTTGCAGATCTGCAGCCAAATGGACACTCAAACTGCATTTGGAGCAACAGACATGCATCATCAGCTAGAAACATCTTACACAGCAGGTCCGTCTCTGACGCTAACGCCCCTCAATCTAGAATTTCCTGCTATATGTCACTAGATCCAGCATACATTTATTCCCCCCAAGGAATCAATACTTTAGTCTAGCAGATGTTGCAAGAACAAAAAGTATCAAATGTAATATTTATCTAAAAAAAAAAATCAGCTGTATATGAATTTATAAAGAGAAACATAGCAACTGAGAGTTATGAGAGCAAGTGAACATTATTAATGAAAACCTTATGAAGTTACAAAGTTTTAGGTTTTAAAAGTGTATCTCAGATACTGGAGGAAGGCTTTGTTGATGTGTAAATGATCTTGATATTACCAAACTAGACATCAGATTTCAAGCTTTCTCAAAAGGGAATAAATGCTTGTCCTGTCCTCTTTTTTCTCGTTTTGTCATCTTCTTTTTCTGCAGCCCACTGACAAAGTCCTTCTCCTCCTCTTCTTGCCTGTTCTGAGGCCAGGACATAGCCAGAGTCTCGGAAGCGGTTTTAGCCGCAGGACTGGCGCCTTCCTGTGCCTCCTCATCGGACGACAGCCCGCCGGGCTCGTCTCCATCAGCAAGAGTCCTGAGTCCCTGGTTCTTTGTGCTGTAGCGCTTCTTGAGCTTCTCTCTGATCAGGAGACCCTTTACCAGCAGAGCCCAATTGGAGGTCACCCTTTTTTCTCTTTTCTGCATGAGCAACAATAAAGCATTTTATTGTGCAATCCAGCAACTGTACATGTTTAGGTCTGCTCCGCATACATTAATTCATATATATTATGCAGCAGTTCCCAGACCTGTTAAATAATGTAATATAAAATGCGCCGTTCATTTTTACGCAAATGTAACTTGTCCCCACTAGATGTCAGCAAACTATCTTGGAGTTTATGCTTACATATAATTTATAGATCTGTATTTGTATTAGTTGTGTTTGGAATTAGATTCAGGGAATTCAGGTTTATCCAGCCTAAACCCATCCAACTCCAACCTTAAACTTAAAATCAGGTCTTCCCCTGTCAAACAGGGGTCCTTTAAGGTTGTGATGACCAGCCACAGCGTCCTCATTTTGCTAGTAGAATGTGTATCTTGGTGCTCAAAGACTAGGGATTTCACATCCATACACACCTCCTTCTCCTTCTGTTTCAGAAGCTCTTGTTCTTCCAGCCAGGCTGCTTGCAAAATCTCCTCAAACTCCTCACACACAATATAGCCGTCTGTACTGAAACACACACATTTCCACCCTTAATTTCACAAATAATGCGATCGATTCTATAGGATTCAGGACCTGTACTGATGACATGTGGGAGTTTGTAGGCTTTACTAGATCTGCGTGAGCTGGAGGTCGTCTTACACCGCATGCGAGTATCCTCCGTGGAAGTCGAAGCCCGTGACCGCCGGAGCAGCATCGATGCTGAGCTTCTTGGCCACGCGGTGCAGGTTGGACAGCCTGAGGTGGACACAGCCCACCGGCAGCATGGAGGGCTTGAACAGGTAGACGTTCCCAAAGTCGTTACGGGGAACCTGAAGACAGGGTGGCGCGATTCGTTTTTGGTTTCAGATTAAATCTGCTCATTCAAAGTGCCGGTTACTTGTCATACAGAGACTGCTTTTTGACAGCCATCACTCAGTTTACCTTCCCATCCACAGCGATGGGAGGCTGGTACTCTTCGGTTTGCCACTCTCCAAACAAAGCCAGGTCATTTTCATTTTTCAGCTCCGACATCATCCTGGCTTTACGGGACCGATTTGAGAAGCCTTTCACCATCTTAAAGAAAAGATAACGAACGACAAGCATTTATTTAAATGGTTATTGTAAAGTTCACATTAAAACCGCCTTTCATGCCTCTGTTAGGAAGGACTTCGTTCAGACTAAATTGACATTGTCGCAAAACATCCCAAATCTAATTCACTTTATTTAGATAGCTTGTAAACATACAGTCAGATAAAGTTTGTCAGCTGCATCTTAAGGTTCAGAATAATCAAATATGAGGCATCATAGAGACCTACGGATACCTCTCGGGAAACGTCTAAAGTGACCTGAATAAATTACCAAAATAAATGCAAACAAGTATGAAGACTCTGTCAGACCTTATAGGGCTCCTCTCCTAACCCGACAGTCCGCGCTTCCTTCAGCCACGTATCTCTGGAGTGGAGTGTGTGCACACAGTCCCTGGACAGAAACAAGAGATATACGCGATGAAAACACCAAGAATCTTCAGGCACGTGTGGGTGTTTTCAGACGGGAACCGGGTTTGCTGAACAGAGCAGCTAGAGAACCTGCCTCTGGTTGGATTATCTGTTTAGTTGGGTTAATCGTAACGTTATCACAGTCCCACAAATTCTGCTTGAAGGTCTCAGCTGAAGTAACGGGGGAATAAGTAACCATATTCTGCAACGACTAGCGCATAAATCAAAAGCATGATTAGACTAGAAGCAGCCGTCCTCCTCGTCTGTATTTGCCGTATGTGCATCTGTTTCTGGCGGGTGACTGTTTCAGTGCTGACCTGGAGTACACGGCTTCTCCTCTGCAGTACCCGAGCACAGCGGCGGTGGACGGGTAGATGGCTTCGTACTTCAGCAGGTGCCTCTTTAACGCGTACAGCGGGTGGTTCTTGTACTCGGCCACCGAGATGGGCAGAGGTTTGTTTAGCAGCGTTTTCTGGAGCTGTGGGAGGACCGAGAGGGAAATGTTTAAATGTTGTTTAGAAAACGCAGCATGTTACGTGAAACAGTGCTTCTGGAAAGAACACGACACAGCTGTACTCGTAGTAAAGATGAGGGAACCTCTTTGTCCTCCTTTTGGTCTTTCTCGTCCTCAGGTCCCATGAATGGAGCGAGCGTGTCCTCCCACCAGTCCTCCTCCACCCTCCTCTTCCTGGACAGCGTCATCCAGGTGGGGTCATACTTCCGTCCGAGGTCCTTCACGAACCCGTCTCCGTCCACAGACACCACGTAGGTCACCGGGGATGACGCCTTCTGGGAGCAGAGGTGGGGCATTCCGATGCCCTGCTCCACGTCCACGCAGATCCAGGAGGAGGTTTTGGCTAGGTACACCTCCAGCCACTCATCATCCCCCAGCCCCTCCTTCTTTCGCCCGCTCCTTCGCTTTGCTCCATTCCCAGGTCCTCCTCCTCCTCCTCCTCCTTCGTCCATTTCTTCCTTTTCCTCCAACTCCCGGCTGTCCTGTTTTCGTTTTCCTCCACTGTCCTGTTTGCTCCTCCTCTTTCCTGCCCTCTTTGTCGATATCGCCTCATTCTCAGAATCCACACCGTCCTCTTCCTCACTGCTCACCTGAAAGTCGTCGTCGCTCGCTGCCTTCTCCTCCCCGTCGCTGCTGCTCTCCTCTTTGTAGCTAACTTTTGAGGCGATGCTGCGGCGTGTGGAGTTTTTCGGTCTTTGCCCTGCTGAAGGTGTACTCTTCTCCTCTTCTCTCTGCTCCGTCTCCTTCTCGGCACCTACCCTCTTTGCTTTCTTCCCTCCTCTGCCTCCGCTCGACTTTCCCTCATTTATGGGCCTCTTGTCTCCTGTCTGCTTTGGGTCGCACCGTCTTTTCTCCTGGTTAGCGTTGCTCTTTTCAGAGGTCCTGGCAGCACTTTTACCCTGTTGGACAAAGATTAGCAGCCTTGAAAAACTGTGATTTAAATAACAAGGAAGTTGTCACAGAGTGCAACTACCTCTGTCCTTTATATTACCGATGCACTGTAATAGTCTAAAACAATCCAATTAATCATATATGTCAGCAACAACTTTATATTTTAGCAGGAACTAAATCAAAATTTACACGTAACAAAATGAATCCCAGAATGTCAAATTGCTGCTGACAAGGCAGGACTTCTAGATGTACAACAGAGCCTTTAAAAGTAACACAACTAGTGTCAGGACCTTGGCTGGAGGGAGTTTAAGCGGAACGGGTTGTAAAGAAAGGACCAATCGACAGAAAAGCTGCAGAGACCTCAGGACCAACAGGAACAGCTGGAGCAACACGACAAGGGAACAGAATGAGTTATTAGCCCTTCATTTGATCTTCACTAAAGCAGAGCTTTTAAAAATACCGACATGAGTCATCTCCTCGTGGTTTCTAGCTGACAGGCTGGCCAGCCGCCCCTCCAGGAGAAGGCGAGGATCTGCCCGCCGCTCACAGGGGAGGCTGGGGTTGAGAGTGAACGTTGTTCTAAACCTGCAGGGAAGGATCCAAAGAGGAGACGTTAAACACACCCCGTGCGTTTGAGAGTTCACAACCACACACCATCTGAGCAGTCCAGAGAGGAAGTTCTGGTCGACGCGGTCCTTAGCGACCATGCTGAAGTGGGTGGGAAGCAGCGACAGAGTGATGGCCAGCAGGTCCGGTTGGCTACACAGGCGGTTCTGGAACATCCCCCTGGCTATCAGGCACATCAGGTGGACCTGCGAGACCCACCTGAGCTCAGTCAAGACTGAAAGTCGCCTTTTACCTCCAACCCCGCAGAGGTCTGAGTCGGGGTTTTCACCTTGTGCATGTCGACCAGAAGGTCCTTTTTGTAGCGATTCACCATCCGTCTCACATACGTCTCCCACTCTGCCTGCCTTTTCCGCCTGCCCAAGGAAAATCAATTCAAGATTGTTTTTTTAAAGAAAACAGACAGGAGTTTCTTTGTGCCCTAAAAGTCTTGATCCAGCAGCTTTTAAAATACACAGGGGTTGAATTTAAATCAGCTTTTCGTTGGTTGTTCACAGGATTTCTGATTAAAATGCTAAGACGCACCGCTGTGGAGCACGCCATCCAGTGGACTTACTCTTTTCTGACTTCTGGAGTCTCAATTTCTATCTCGAGGCTCTGGGAGGGCAGGGCAGGCTCCTGGGCTTCGACTGGACCCAGAGGCTCCGACAACTCTGGAAGCAGAGGAATATTTGATTACCAGAGCCTACCTCGATTACAGGCTACACAGCCCCAGCAGTCGGAACTGGTGCGTGACCCACCTTCCACTTCCTCCCAGTCGTCTTCATCTTCCTCACTGTCTTGCTCCCCTTCAGCATCTTTCTCCACTTTCTTTTTATTAGCCCCAGCTGGAGGTGCAGCTGACCACCCAGTATCAAAGTCCTCTTCACTGTCACTCTCTTCTTTCTTCACTGATGACTGAAAATATTTGCTGGTCTGGAAATCAGTGGTGGTTTTGGTCTTGGTGGTCGTTTTGTTTCCCACTGCTGGTTGTTTGGAGCGGCGTGGTTTTGGTTCAACTTTTCTAATAATATTTTCCTCTTCTTCAGTGATGTCTTTATCTGGATGGACAGACAAATAAACATTAAAAAAAATGTATAATATTGTGATATATGCGTTGGTTATAACTAATGAACACAAAAATTTGCATATGAGCCTGAAAGACAAAGAAATACATCACAAAAGGTTAGAAAATAAGCTGATCTAGGAGAAATATTAAATGTAGTTAAAGCTGCATTCATATTGGGTGAGTCAATGATCTCTTTACATACTCAACTCAGTCAAACGAGTGTTCATTTCAATTTCATTTCCTTCCTTTTTTCTTTTTCTGGCTGTTTTCATAAAGTGGGGCACAGCTGCAGATCTGTGACAGCAGATCCACTCTAGTAAACAGCCAGTTTGCCTGCACCTGTCAACAATGTTACGCCACATAAATACAGCTAAGAAAAACACCATTAACAGATGTATTTTTATGCATCAATTTAAGGTCATTATTAAATATTAATTACACTTCAAACTATTGTACTTTGTAGTCCCCAAGATTTTCTCTCTTTAATTACCGCCACAAATAAAAATGATGTCAAATATCCAGCAAATACTAACAATTTATTTTGATGCATTTAGCAAAACATGCATTTCTTTGCGACTAGAACTTTCCCCTAAATAAAAACAAAAGATAGATGATACTCATTTATATTCAGTTTCACAAAGAAATCCCCAGAAGCGTCATTTGAACGTATATAAGGACAATCTTTGGACAATCTTTGGGCAATCTTTGGACAATCTTTGGACAATCTTTGGACAATCTTTGGACAATCTTTGGACAATCTTTGGACAATCTTTGGGCGAGCCTTTTCCATACCAGTCTGATCGTTCTTGGCTCCCAGATTGCCTCCACTCTTCTTGGCTTTTAAATCCCTCTTCAGCCTCTTTGTATCGGTCTTTTTCCCTGCACACTCCTTTCGCTTCGCCATGCTTCCGTTGCTTTCATTAACTTAAAAAAATTGCAAAACTGCTTTTTGACAACGTAAGTGATTAAAAGTGCTCCACAGACGGGCTCTCCGCTACACACCTGCCGCTTTGTGAAAACATGAGCATTTTTAGTTACCCAACATCTCATTGGAGCGATTTCATAACTAAAGCAGCAACCCGGACGTTTTACTGGGTCGGACCAACACGTCACTTCCTCCGTAATTGGTCTAACGAGAGTTTGGCGTCAATTTGTTGATGTTGTTTTTTTAAAATTAAGAACAGTACTTACATTTTTAGGTATTATTTATAACATAAACCACATTTATTTGAGTGATGGAGATATACAAAAACCGAGTCAATCTAAAACATTTTTTAATGATTATCTGTCGAACCACATGATATATTGAACTAGGGCGACATCTGCTGGCCAGTCTGTGACATAGCCTCAAAATGAAATCAAGGGAAGGTGCCCTGAAACTACAGTTTTACATCTAAAAATACAGGCAGACCGATAGATAATCGTTGTTTCAATGCATAGCTTTTGTAATAGTGCACACCTTTGGCTCCTGTTAATAGATGTAGAATTAAATGTCTGCACTAGAGGGAGACAGAGACAAAGAAATAATATGGACGGAAAGTTGGTCAGACTGACCAAAGATAGAGACCACCAGAATAACAACAGACCCGTGTTTGGTACACCTAAACATTGTTCAAACAGAAAGTAAGAGATTTTCTTTTTGTTTTTTATTCTTGCAAAAGTCACATTTGCCATGGCTTACATTCGGTACAGCTACATGCCAGATATTTTGTTCATCCATTCACGAACTAGAACTTTATGTCAGACTCTCTTAATCAGGGTCAAACGTAGAACCCCTAGGGACCCCTATTCTAATCTTACCAAGTCAAACTTTATCTCACAATTATAAAGTTTCTACATAAGTAGATTTAACTTACCTATAATGTAAAAATATAAATAGTTTGATCTTGTCAGTTTTTTTAATGTACATTTAAACATCATCCTTGGCTCTTCTAAGGCCACAATGTTTTTTTTCTATTATGTGCTGTTTTGGTGCAACTCGTACTGTATTATTTTGAAAATGTCAATTGTAACAATGTGGATTGTACTACCAGGTGATTCATTCAGCCATTTCCTCCGGGTTCCTCTGCCTCCTTCCATCCCACCGGGTCCCTGAACAAAAATGAAGTGGGTAAAAGACCTTGATGAATGAATTCTCTTGTCGTTTTACGACTGGTCTCTACTCCGCGATGAGTACTGGCCCTTCAGCTTCCATCAATTTGGTTACTTTCAGTTCCATTTAGTCTTCATTGGCCTCTGATGTGACTGGTATCGATCACCTTGGCAGATATGTGGCCTTCTCTTTGGAGAGTCTTCTGTCAGATGATCCAGTCAAACGACCTTTTCACACATGCATGTGTAAATGCAACGCGTTCACGACGCAGCACACACACACAAACACACACACTATAAGTGTGGTTTGTTTATGCTCAAATGCATGTTTATAGAGGCGTTGTCAGGGGTCAGTTCGATCCTGACTTGAGGATCTTATTCATGATGAAATCTGACCATCTTGGTCCCTCAAAGGTTTTTACCTTGATGAGAATCTCATTTTAGTGTGAAGATTAAGGTTGAACGTATAAAGTGAGGTTAACCATGACCACAAGCTGTAAATGAAACGGCCCCACAAAGATTAAATATAGGTTTATAAAACTCCCTCTTACTGCGTGTGAGTGTTCTTGTGCTTGGTACATACTGATTACCAAATTATTCATTCTACTACCAAAGTGAGGACATTTTTGTGTAGTAGAGAAATTTCTCCTCACAGTTTAAAGGCCTGTTTGAGGGTTAAAACTTGTCTGGGGTTAGAAAAAGGAGTTAGAGTTGGGTAAAAGTTTGGTTAAGGGTTAAGGTCAGGGGGTTAGTTGGGTTGGTTAGGGTAAAGGTCCTTACAGAGTCCTCACAGAGATAGAAGTACAAGGATGTGTGTGTGTGTGTTTGTGTGTATTTTAGAATAAGAAGGGTTATGGTCCAGTGCGCTGTGCTCCCAGCGCGGTGCATGGCTTCCATCCCTATATGAACTCTCAGTACAGTCAGATAGGAATAAAAAGCCATACAGCGCACTGGGCATTGGGAAGACTGGATTTGAAGATCAAAGACACACACACACACACACACACACGCACACATGCAGGAGCGTTAGATGGGAAGACATTAAAATAACCCCTTGGGCCCAGTAAAACTGGGAAAAACCCCCCAGAAGCCCATCAAAGGAAGGACAGCACACCCGAGCAGGGCGGCAGCGAGCGGTAAAGGGTGTGTTCAGCGGGCCGTGCGCGTCAGGCAAACTGGGACTACCACAATCAAACCAGGGGCTGCACAGCCGACTGCAGAGAACAAGCGCGTGAGTCAGCGGGCGAGCGCCACAGGTACCATCACGGATGGAAGCAACAGTTCTCTCACATCCGCCCTGACAGCTCCCAACCTGCCTGCTGCCCTTCCAGCCCTTCCAGGTAGATTCCAGCCCAGTTGTGGACCTTTTCCCCCTTAATTTGCTTCTTCTTCAGCTTCCAATAATCTCTAACAGGCCCCGAAATAAGTTCCGGAGAAACCCCGGAGCTTAGAACTTCTACTTGATTATGTTGAGGCAGCAAACAGCTGGAAAATATAAAGAAACCAAGTTGAGTGTCTGGAGAAATGGCATTCCGGAGCTGTGAAATGAGATTTTGGAAACAGAATAATAATCAAATACAATCTCCTTCGAATGAAATGGCTCGACCTCCAAAATCTATCCTCTTCTCATCCGAAAGGAGCACACCTGTGTCAAGTATTTTAAAAGTTTAAGAAAGAAAGAAAGAAAGAAAGAAAGAAAGAAAGAAAGAAAGAAAGAAAGAAAGAACAAATGAAATCAAACTGCGCTCGTCCCGTTTTTACAAAGAAGGTCAGGAAGGCGGGACCTGTTGTTCTGAACAAGCATCCAAAGTGACAGAGACTTAAGGACAACAAGAGAAACAAATGGACTCATTTTTGTGTGTTTGTGTTGGAATATTGGCAATGGAGTGACAAAGAAAATTGTTCTTCTCTTCTGCGTAACGGCTCAGTTTTGCGTCACGGCGCTCAGAAACACAGAACTGGGCTTCCGCGGTGCAGTTGCATTAAAATCTCAAATAAAACCAAGTAAGGATCGTATTGTTGTTGTTTTTTTTACTCCGAGAAACTGCTCCTGAGGGGAGCTTCATAACTTTGTGGAGCGGATATGAAATAAATCCAATTACCGGCCTGTCAATCAACGGCCTAATTAGTGCGATTCTGGCAGAAAACGTGGCATCAAAACTGGAAATTCAAGAGAGAGAGAACAAGAGGAAAACACAAAGACACGAGGCTAATCAATCTTCTGAAAATAACTACAAAAATACAGCTTATCAGATTATCATCCCCCCCCCCCCCCCTTCAAACACACCCCCTCAAACACACACACACCCACACGCACATACACACACACACAACCTAGAGACGGGCTGTTGCTATTTCTGGCTTGGCACAGCCGGTCGTGAAAAAAAAAAAAGACCAAAAAAGAAGAAGAAGCGACGCTCCATCCATTCCGGGGACAGCGTGGCTCTCCCGTGCCTCCGTCCCCTCCTCCCACTGCGGCTTCCGCCACCGGCATCATGCGCTCTGGAGCCCCGCCGGGTGTTTTCCCAGCAAACAGGCGTCAAACAGGTGGATTCCCGAAAACACTTGTGCAAATATTCGGCTTGTCAACCCGTTTAGTCCCCCTGTCCTGTGAGAAAGAGATCGGGCGCGTCGCCGCCGGTGGTGGATGTGTGGAGTTTGATCGCGTCTTTACGCGTCGGCGCTGGCTCCATTCAGCAGCGGAGAGGCGGAGAGGGGGGAGAGAGTGTGTGAGAGGAGGGAGCTGGGGTGGAAAACGGGAGGAGGAGTAGGATGAGGTAACAAAAGCCCCCCGAGTGAGGAGGAGCCAAAGGGAAAGAGGGATGAGAGAAAAGGGCCAGGAGGGGGGGAAAAAAACGAAAGGAGGGCGCATCATCATCATCATCATCATACCTGAACAGGAGTTCTCTTTCTCTCTCGTTCCCTTTCTGCTCTCTGTGTGTGTGTGTGTGTGTGTGTGTGTGTGTGTGGAGACAGACAGAGAGTGAGCGAGGGGAGGCTTATGTCGCCTCACACAGTGTTAATAAAAGCTGGGCAGAGGGGCTGAATAGGGCTCTTTTCTGTCTCATTCAAATACCGCCAGAAAGCACTTTCATTCTGCTGATAAAGTAGAGAGAGTGTTTACGGTGGCATAGTGGAGCTGTGGGAATGTGTGTGTGTGTGTGTGTGTGTGTGTGTGGACGTGTGTCTACTGCATCTGTGTTTGCCCCCTCTTTCTCCCCATATCTCCCTGTCGCGCCAATGGATAACAGCCTGCGCAAGGAAACCAGCCGGGCAATCCAGCCAGTAAAGAAACCACTAAAATAGAAATCCAGAGTAATTAAAGCTCTCTGGAGCTCCCATTCAGCTGGAGTTAGGTGCAAAATCTGTGTTTACGCCAACGTGACGCATTCTGAGGCATCGGTCATGACAAGATGGGACTTTAACTTCACTTTTTTTCCACTCAAAATTGCAGGAAGCAATGATATACACACTTCCTGTGGACCAAAATTAATTATGGGTGTGTGGAATGGAAATAAAAAACACCAGGCATGAATAAAACAATCTAGGTGTTGACATAATTAGACATCAGACTCTGGCTGGCCTATTCTCTCCAAGCACACCCGTCAGTTTAAAGTTAGTGTGAAAGCTAACGTCTGTCCAACCCACCCATCCATCCATCCATCCATCCATCCATCCATCCATCCAGAATTCCCCTGCTGAGCAGCTTTTCCAGTCCCATTTGTAGTCCGCTGGTCGGAAATGTAAAGTCAGGTAAGCTGACTAAACCAAAGAGATTTAACAACATACACAACCAGAAATTGAAGTTTCAGTCCCGTAACGTTCCCATGGTGATGCTGGCAGGAGAAGAAACCTCTCCTTATGTCAGCTGGTGACTTTGAAATGCTGTTGGACTTGGAAGCATCTCCAGTTGCCCATCTGAGCAGTAACGAAACCGTTGGGGGGACCCTGGAGGACCCTCAGCTCAGTCAATCAAATCTCACTCTCGGATTGTTACACTGTCACATTTGGAGCCGACAGTGAAAGAGCTGATTTTGCCAAGAGGCTCCTTCCTGTAGCATGAACACACCACCTTTCAGAAATCTACTCTCTCTGCCATGATAGCATGTTCAGCTCCCACTAATAGCTTAAAATCACGCCCATTTCATCATTAATATATCAGGATTCTGCCTGAAAAAGGCCGATAGAGATTGAATGATTATCCAGAAGACCTTTTTTTTGTGTGGAGGACAGACAGGGTTGGGAAAAAAAGCCCAAAAATGGGATCATTTTAGAAAAGGCACACAGAAAATTATTATATCAATTTAAAAAAACCCATGAGAACAAGACAAGAAACATTAGAGAGACATTTGAGGTGAAGCACTTAACAGAGGTGAGGCAAAAATACTTGGTCTCAAGCTCCCTCCTCCTCCTCCTCCTCCTCCTCCTCTTCCTCCTCCTCCTCCTCTTCCTCCTCCTCTTGTTCTCAGAGTCTCGGCTGGAGTCGCATTCCAGCGTGTCGTTCTCAATCCCCGTTACTCCCGGCAACAGTTCCTTGATCTGGTCCCACGTCACGCTGGGCAGAAGAGGAGGGGGAGGAGGTGGAGCGGGAGGAGGTGAAGGTAAAAAAGATCTTCAAGAGAGACAAGGAGGGTTGAGGAAAGTCCGGGTGAGCCAAGAGGAAAAGAGAAAATGTAGCATGTGATAAAGGGAGGGGAAAAGGGAGAAAGATTGAAGGATTAAAAGGAGGGGGGGATACACAGAAAGGAGGAGGGCGTGTGACGCGACGGAGGAAGACGGAGGAAAAGGCCAGAATATGAAGGAGGAAAACTGAAGTGAGAAAGGATAGGGCAGGGAGGTGAGTAAAATGAAAACTAAAAAATAATTAGCAGTCTTAGGAGAAAAAGACTCCACCTCCCCACTCCTCATTTCAATAAAAATGAAAGGGGGGGGGGATTACTGCTAAGGACCCTTCGCTTCTCTGGAGGCCATTAAAGTCAGATGGGTTGGTTCTGAAACGCCTGCTTCAATCAAGTTCAATAAACCACGGCTGCATGGAGGGAAAGAAAGATGGATGGCGGAGGTGACATGACACACGGAAGTCACAGGAGGAAGCTGCCTTTTTCAAAACATTCCCAGAACCAGACAGACAGTTAACCAGCGAGCAACCTCAGACTGGTCATGAAAAATAATAAAAAGCCACCGGACGTGAGCGGAGCAGAACAATACCTTCGGTTCTGGGGCTCATACG
Organism: Tetraodon nigroviridis; assembly: GCA_000180735.1. NCBI lineage: Eukaryota > Metazoa > Chordata > Actinopteri > Tetraodontiformes > Tetraodontidae > Tetraodon > Tetraodon nigroviridis. Next base: position 1,073,134 of record CAAE01014710.1, read on the forward strand.
TTCCACAAGGCTGACGAGTAAACATTTCAAGGTCATGCTAATGTAATTATACAGGTTAGAGTTATTTATTAATTTCTTCTTAATTATTGCATATTGTGCATCAACGAGCCGGTATCAATTAATTATGCAATGTGCTTTCTAATATGTTTCACCAGTTGGCCTGCAAGGTGCTGGTAGACAAGCCTTAAAGGCGTAAACACCCAGAAACACCCGGCTCTCAGCAGGGTGGTTCCTCCTTGTAAGCCTGGTCCTGCTCAAGGTTTCTTCCTGGTAAAAGGGGTTTGTTTTTTCTTGCCACTGTGCTTAGCTGTGGGTTCTGACTCTGGTTTTCTGCCTCTGTAAAGCATTTAGAGACAATTTTATTGTAAAAGGTGATACATAATAAATAAACTGACTTAAATTGAGGACGTCTGACAACAGCTATGCTAACTGGCTGTAACTAGTGTGGCTGTACCGGCTTTGTAGAGCTAGGCTAACTTAATGCTGCATTAGCTGCTACACCATCCTGACAGCACTTTGATGTGAGAAAACTCATTAACAAGATAACTTTATGTAACTTTATGGGGATGTGATGTGATGCAAGATTGCCGACATAACGGCATGTGCAAAAACACCGCAAGTTAGCGCGGGGTCTTATTTCTAAATGCAGTTTGTCCAGGAAAAAAACTTTTTTTTCTGAGATAAAAATGACAATTCTACAGGTGTATGCTAGAATCAGATTTGAAGTTCAATAAAGGGCTGCAAGCATACATGTTAATTTCTTCTCGACCACTGGAAGGCCGAGCCACATCTGATTTCTTTCACATCACTTTAATAGAGCCGCACTGGATATTCCGATTGCTCTCCGCCTGGGTTGATCACAGCAAACAGTTAGGCCGCCCTTCACACGTTCAAGTGCAAATAGAAAGAACATAGTGGTGATAAGGTATCAGTCACTTAAGAGGACATCGTGATTATTTGTAATATCAAATAGGTCTTTTGTGTTGACACTAGAAGCTATTTTGCTGCTCTTATCAGCCACCGATGGCTGCAGGAGGGATTCAAGCTGATATTTAAAGGCCTGGGGGGCTTTTGGGTGGTTCTGGAAAACAATTTGTGCCGCACACCAAGTGAGGAGCATAATCTGGAGGGCAACATCTATCTGTTTGAAATAAACGATGCTAGAGTTGTGAGGGAAGACAAAGCAGACATTTAGAGGAGGTATTTAGAGATGAGTGATGTGTTCCAAGCGGAAACTAGCAAACTATCCCAGTGCAACCCTGAAACTGGCACAGAAAATCCACTCAAGATAAAAATGTGCAGGTCCAGGTTTAGTTGAAAACTCACACCTGAGCATGCGCAGCAACAAAATGAAAGAAAGTGAAGTGCTTCCAGGGGATCATAAAAGTGACAAACACAGCTTGTTGACAGAGTCTCATTAAGTTATTGAAATAAAATCTCCTTGGCACAAGATGTCACAGTATCAACGCATGCCGCTGCGTCTCTCAGAGCCAGCAGCTGCCTCGTGGCGTTCGCCAGTGGGACGTCTGACGGTAATGACCAAATTAGCATAAAGGAAACAAATCTGTGCTTTACAGTGGCAGCGACGATGGAGTCTTACCTGTGTCACAGGGTTTCGCATCACGTTGCTTTTGCCAAAGTTGACTCAGGACCCAGCTTCGAATGATGCAGGTTTTTGCAGCGAGGAGGGCTCCGCATCAGGAAAAAAACTCTCTATGCGTCGCTCTAGGGGTCACCGACAAACCAGTTGTTGGTCTTTATTTTAATTCACAGGGCTTGGAGCATCTTGGAACAATGAACGTCTTGAGAAAAGTTGGGAACGATCCATCAAACTGGCCTTCGAATGTTTCTCAAAAGTGAAACATTTGCCTTAACAGCGGCGCAAAAGGAGAAGTCTGGGGATCACCAAAGTCATTAGGTTTTATCCTTCGGGGCCCATAAATGTCCGCGCCGCATTTTATCGCCATCCATCAAATAGTTGCTGAGATATTTCAGCCCCGGCGGATCAATTGAGAGAGAGGATTTGGTGTGGCGCCACTTTAAGCCAGGCAAACACGAGGGATCAAATATAACGTATGGCTTTGTTATTTTCCTCCCATCGTCACGTATTTATATTTAAATGCAAATGACAGATCTGACATATCAGCTGGACACATTCACTGGCTCCCACAGTTAAACAACGTTGCTGTTATTATGGATGTGCAGATCGAGTATCTGACAGCCGCGAGGCATAAATGAGATTTTACAGCCGTAATCGGACCCAACCTGGAAATGATAGCAATCTCCAATTCTTACCAGCAGAGAAAAGGAAAAGGAATACATATTATCTGCAGGATGGTTTAAAGATTTCGCTGTCAGGGAAATCTGAAGGGAAGGAGAAGCTTATTAACGCTTTCATTGAAGGAATTCAGGAATTCCGAGCCTGTTTAAAGATCGAACGTGTGAGATATGGCAGCAATATGGTCGATGTAGTGGTCCTCAACCAGAAAAGCTGCATAGCAGCTGGTCATTTTTCCAAAGAAGAACCCACAAGTATTCTCAGAGGATCACTGGTACAGATATATTTAGCTCAAATCCAATACGATATAGAAGACGTGATGCATGCTAGTTGCTGGATGGGTGGATGAAGCTTTAGCTCTGGCAGCGATAGCTAATGTTTGGTGTGATAACAACAGGACCTGATGATTCATTTTCCTCTGTGGAGGTTAGAGAAGGAGGCTGGGGTGGGAGAGAAGTGCCAGAGGTGACGGAGAGAGAAGCTGCAGGTGAGACCGGAGGTGATGACAAGGAGAGGCAACAGGAAGCCCTTCAAAGATAACCGCTCCCCTGCCCAGACCTTCTCTATTTCGCCGGAGCAGCGTTGTGATGTTTTCCCTGAAACTACCAAACAAACTTTCACGGCTACCATTTTGTCACCAGGATGTGGGAGCAGGTGGGGCTCTGCCTGGAGCTCAGAAGAGCTGGAGGTTTCTCAGATGTTTTAACAGCAAACTTCAGCTTTTGGGATCAGGACAATGTTCATATGAGACGTTATCAATGAACATTACCGTAGATAGGAACAATGGCAACTGAAATAAAAAAAGAGACGCTGATGCACACACACAGACACACACACAGCTGAGGAAAGACTGAAAATAGTAAAAATGGAAGCAAATGAATAGCACACGGTAGAATTGGAAGCACTAGCAAAACGAAATATGAGAGGAGCTTAATGATATTCCCGCTCCATCTGCCTGTCAGTGTGGCTTCATTGATATTCTGGGTACAGCACCGCTGTTAGCCGCACCTATCAAAAGCCAGTGTTATGATCAATCAATATGCCACGAGAATCAAAGCCTTTCTCTTTGATCACGCTGGTCATTTGCCCAGAAACTGTTTGGAAATGAGACCCAGCTCTGACGCAAGCGAGACTCGAGTCAGTGGTCGCGTTCACCAGTTCAAACTCTGGTTTTTAACCTACGGCGCCACCGATCCTCTGAGGAGCTCATCTCCGCTCAGACAGCCTTGAGAGGCGCGGCCGTAAAAAACACAAACTTGGGGTGGATAGTAAAAAATGTCTATAAACGGCTTGTGTCCTTCCCGTCTGATTGATACTGGTGCAGTTCCAACAAATCTTGTGACATTTCTGGGTTTAGGACCGATTGAAGGCTCAGAGCCGCATGAAAGCGTGTGTGTAAAATGTTATCTCCTCTACCAGAGTCGGTTTTATCTATTAGCAAAAATCAGCTGTTGAGCATTGATGAATTTGGTACAGCTGTCAAGATTGAGGGATTAGATCTCCTGACTGTTTCGGAGACCCTAGGTTCTTTGGCCTCATGTGACCAAACCTGATTTTCTCCAATTATTTGATAACACCAAACGGACAGGAAAAAACCAGAAATCAATCATTAGGATTTTTTTTTTTACTGCATCAAATGTGCTTTTTTTTCCCCAAAGCTGCGTGGCACCAAAATCAACTCATCGTCCTTGAGATTCTGACTACAGATGAAGTCCTAACAGCATGACACTACAGATGGCAACGTCAAGCAGAGCGGCACAGATGTCTCTCCTCTCAGCCACATCCAGCAGCCCCTTCTGGGGCCCTCTGACAGGTACTCGCCCTGCCAAATAGGTGGTCATAGCTGCAGGTTACTTTGTGATCCTTCTGGCATCCCCCTGCAGACGAACATGAAGCCATTTACCCTTTTTTATTGGACAGGCAAAATATTTCCCACCGAGAGGATGACTTGATGGAATGTACATCCAGCTGTGACACCATCTATCTATCTATCTATCTATCTATCTATCTATCTATCTATCTATCTATCTATCTATCTATCTATCTATCTATCTATCTATCTATCTATCTAGCGATCTATCTATCTATCTATCTAT
>CAAE01014710.1:1082462-1129726 GCA_000180735.1 Tetraodon nigroviridis
CAGAATTTAACTGAAAGCAGGAGGAGATTGTTGTCCAAATGTTGCCCCAAAACTGTCCAATCTGTCCAGTTTTGGGGAGTCAACTGTAGCCTCAAACGCTGTTTTTCTTTTAGATGACAGGAGTGGGAACAGCGTGTGGAATTGGGTACCTGTTGCTGCCTCTGCCTCAAGGTGTGAGGTGATCTGAGGTCACGGTTGACCTACCGCTGCCCTTCTGTGACGCCGTGACCATGACACTTTAGCTGATTCATCTTCACTGACAAAATCTACTTTATTTTTCTCTCCCTTTTCTTCTACTGCTTCTGTTAAATTCGAAAATAAGAAATACAACTTCAAACTCCAAACAAGCCAGCTTCACGGAAACAGGAAACAGGTTTTGTGCAAAGCGCTTCAAGCTCATCAACAGTTGGTAATCCCAAACAGCCAAAGCATCAAACATCATTAGCTTAGTTCTGTTTCCATGTTGGTGTGTGATGTTTGGGTTCAGCCTCAGAAACTTGGCATGTATATGTCAATATCAAGTTAGTTCAATAGCAGCTGCGAATTTTGCCCACATGCCTGCACATACACACTTGTTCTAAGAATAGAACATTAATTTCCCAGTTTTTTTCTCTCCCATCACCAGTGTGTGAGTCCTTCAGGATTTCATTGGAGTTCAGATTTCTCAGACACACCGTGAACTGGTAATTAGTTTCCCCTGGCCTTTTGTCTCACCCCTGTGTTTATGTCTGCATGTGTGTGTGTGTGTGTGTGTGTGTCAGGGAGAGGGAGCGAGGGAGCGCGAGAGAGTCACATCCAGACAGAAATCAATTTCAAGCGGAGATCTATCAGCTTTTGTAGCCTGAGATCCAATCATCAAATAATGCATCTGATATCACGCTGTCGAGGTGGTCTGTTCGGGGAATGAACAGACTCCCCCTCTCTCTCCCTCTAGTTATCTCTTTCTTTCTCTCCTCTACCCTTTTCTGGCCTACTGTTCAGTCCTTGTCCATACCTGACACACCTGAACGTCTAAAATACAGACATAATTGCAGCAATCAATTCTCGGATTAATAAACGAACGCTCATTTCTTTTTTTTTTCACTTCTTTTTTCTTACTTTCTCACATGTTGCTCTTCAAACACGCATCCTTACTAATTTTGTTCTATTACCGCTATAAACTCTAATCGGATATCAATGGAGTTAAAAGCTGTGAATCACATAAAGGTAACCTGAAGATTTCCATTAAGCTCTAGCTGTCTTAGGCTAATGTGAGGCTAACAGCAAGATAAAATCCCAGTCAGACTTAACAAACAAATCTTAGGGATTTCAGGTCAATATCTTTTCCACTTAGACTTCTGTGCACTTTAAAAATGTGCAAACCTTTTCAACGAGTGGCACACAGACACACACCATTACTCACTTCTCTCTTTAGGCTACTTCAGAGACCCGCCAGCTCCCTCTGAGTGCAAACAGGTTTGCTGGTTCCACCTCGGTGTGTGTGTGTGTGTGTGTGTGTGTGTGTGTGCGTACGCGCGCACCGAAAAGATGTAAAGCGTGGCATCGTATGTGTCAGCCAGAAACGAGCCTGTGTGCGTGTGTTTGGTGGTTACACATTGATGTCATAATGCGCTGAGACAGGCAGCCTCTCCCGGTGTGATATCGTCATGGTTACAACACGGAGACGCGGTGTTGTAAATATAGCTACTTTTCCTTCAGGTAATCTCACACGCACATATGCAAACAAGCCGGGGACATATGGTGTGCCTACACACGCGCGATCACACCCTGGTTTTTCCCTTTAGACACTCTTCCCCAACTGTGGTGCACGACGTATAGGAACACAGTCACTCGTCTGGGTTAGAAGAGAAGGAGACAAGCTTGCTTGCCTTGCAAAACATCCAGGCTACTGTTTGAAATCATTCACGCTTTCACACGTCGCCATGTATCTGGCTTTGTTTGCTGCAGGAGAAAGGTCAGCTCTCACCAGGAGACCCACCAGACTGAGGGAGGGAGGGAGAGAGGAATGAAGGGAGACCAGGTGAGGGAATGATGATGGCTGGATTTGGCGGGCGAGGAAATGAATATCATGTAATGGTTCAGGGTTAACTCTCAACGCCCGACGGGTGAGCGGGTGGGACAAGAGGGACGGTGGCCAACACGATCTCAGAGCAGAGCAAGCACCAGAGCCTTGGTGCTGTTTGCTTCTGCTCGCTGGGCTTATGGGCCAGGTTTGCCCCCGTTCACGCTTTTTCAGACTCCCCTAAGACTTTATTTCCTAATTTTAACGTCAGAAAACGAGGCCAAGACGTGGTCAGGTGAACGGATGTGTGACCACTTGGTCTTGTCTTCATCGATGTGCTTCAAGGTGAACCAGGATGAACCGTCAGGTTCCGTCAAACTCAGACTTTGGTGACGTCACTTTTGCTGTCCCACATTCTGATCATGTGACCACAAGCTCGTTGAAAGACTTGGGGAAGTTTTATTGCACATTTTAATTTCTAAACCGCCGCACAGCAAAGCCGATCCAAGGTGACGAGGTTACTTTTGAGAGAACTTTCAAGCTTTATTTCAAGCTTTATTTTGCCTTTTTTTTTTTTTTTTTTACTTCTGACAGAGGTGTGTTTCAAGATGGAAAAAAATGAAATAAAACTTGAGATATCCTTTAAAGCTGCAAGAATCCTTGAATGTCCTCTACAGAGACTAGACAGGATTTACCTCTTTTCATCCTCTATCTTTTTCTCACATTTCACCTTGTCATTGTTTGTAACACCTTGGCTTTTTTACCCACGTACACAATGTGATGCACGTGCCTACAGAGGCGCATTCGTAAGAAACTGAGACCAGGACTGCAATCTGAGCAGTATTTATGTGGATTTTTTTCTTCCTATTTTCTCATATATCCGCGCACAAGTGTAAAAGAAATATTAACGACAAGCAAAGCATTACACTCACTTACTCACAAAGACGCCATACAAAGATGAGGAAACGAGAGAAAAGAGTAAGACCTTGAGTCAAAGAGGGAATAAGAATAAAAAGATGAATTTGAAGGTGGATTTGATTCCCCCAGGCAACTCCAAGGAGACTGACACAGGTGGAATATGAATGAATGTGCATGTGTGTGTGTGTGTGTGTGTGTGTGTGTCAGAGGGCGGTGGAATGGGGGGTTCAGTAAGGGACTGGTGGTAGGGAGACCCTGACACTAAGGAAACAAGGAATGAAAAAGAGAACAGAAAAAATGGTGAAAAAAGGGGGGGGAAGAAGGTTTAACGAGACAGACTGGTAGCTAACAATAGGAGAAAGACAAAAGGAAATGACAGATATAAGGAAAAAAAAAACGTCTGGCATTTCACAGCTGACAAGGGAAAGAATAATAGGCTAGCAGACAAATAAATGGTGGGAAGGTTATTGAAGGAAAGTCATAAATGGAGGGCTTGAGGGTCATCTACACAACTTAGTTTCCTGCTTAACTGAAAGTACAGATATGTCCATGTTCTGGCGTTCATATTTTTCTATTTCCGTTTCTTATACGCTGTGACGCATATCGTTAGCGTCTGCATCACTTTAATCTCACTTTTGCGATCTACAAAAAAAGAAAAACAAAACAAAAAACGGACATATTTGACAGCGCAATAATGTGCCTGTCATCTGAGGATGCTTCACACCCATTAAAGTCTGAGTTAAGAGTCATTTGGGGCGCGTGTAGGAGGTAATTCAATCTTCTGGCAATATAAGCTCGGAAAGTGTAGTCGCCATTATGCTGCGTAGGTCTCTGATGCCAACACCAATATCATAAGATGAAAGGTGAAGCTCCTGATGCAAAAGGAGGGTCCCAAATATTAAGAGCTTTTTTTTAAACAATACAATGGAAATGATTATTTTTACCTATAAGTATGTGTGGAGGCTTCGGCCAACGGCTGGATTTTAAACCGCAGGATCCTGACATGTGATTGCTGTTGCCAGGATCAGGAGAACCTGAATTTGTTTCATTTCTGATGAGAAATCCAAAGGTTAAGGGAGTGTGATTGAGAAAATCAGATGGAAATGCAGAGGATTAAGAGGATGAGAGGCGGTAAAGCAGAAGGGTTGAGAGAACAGAATGTTAATGCCAAAGAACGGCGATCGCGGAGAGAGTGGAGTTGGGCATGGATGAAAGGGAGGAGAATAGGATGGGGAGAACAGAAAGGTCAGAGGAGGAGAACGAGACATGGAAGGTGACAGCAGCACAAACACAAAAGAGGAAGACGGGCAGACAATCGGGGAATGTGCACTGTTGATGGAGGGGAAGCAGGAGGCAGTTGGTCTGGGGATCAAACTGGTCTCCGAGATCATTTGACAGGAGATGAAAAAAGGGGGTGATGAGAAGGGAAACGGCGCAGATGAACAGGCGGAGGTGATGAATGCAGACGAGGGCTGCAGGTGACGAGATAAAAGAAACGAGGGAGGGGGGAGAAGCATCCTTAAATACCTGCGGTGTCACCTCTGTTGCTGCATGACGCCACCTCTCTGCAACCATACGGATGAAAGTCGTGATGGAATGGCTCACTTCCGGAGAGCGCGTGTTTGTCGTGGCCCCATTGTTGGATTAAGGGTTTTTAGGATTTTGACAGATTCAACTCCAGGCCTCGGTCCGTCCTGGGGTTTCGTCCGTCAGATAGGTGGTCCGTCCCAGGTGTACAATGAGCCAGGTGTACAGGAGGCCCGTCGACACGCACCGAGGGTGGAGACACAAGGGCATGAAGCCCGTCGAACTGACGACTACTGCCAAGTGTTATTTCACTGTGGAGGCCCTGGGCAGGTCCCGCAGCACCGGGCGGAGGCATCCTCGGTGCGGGAAGGAGAACTAGTGCAGGTGGTTCCTCCCCACAGCCATCAGACTGTATAATGCAGCATCCTCGCCATCACACAATCTACCTCTGTTGCAATATCTGCCCTTATTATGTGCAGAAACCCACTCATGGGAAATGGCCATACTGTTTATATACAGCACTCTGCTGCATATATAGGGTTAGCCATACTTTTTTATTTTTTTATCTTCTCAAAGTCTTGCATGATATTTATTCCTTATTATTATTTCCTCTCTGTATGCCACTGCTGGGACGCTGCAATTTCCCTATTGCGGGATAATAAACATATTCATTTCTTTATTTATCTATTCAGTCATTTATTCACTCATTCATTCATTCAGTCTGTGTTCTGTCGAAGAGTTCTGCCAAAGTGACCTCGTCACCTTGGAACCTTTGCTGTGCGGCGGTTTAGAAATGAAAATGTGCAATAAAACATCCTCACAGTCTTTCAACGAGCTTGTGGTCACATGATCAGAATGTGGGACAGCAAAGGTGACGTCACCAAAGTCTGAGTTTGACGGAACCTGACGGTTCATCCTGGTTCACCTAGAAGCACATCGATGAAGATGAGACTCAGTGGTCACACATCCGTCCACCTGACCACGTCTTGGCCTCGTTTTCTGACTTTAAAAGTAGGAAATAAAGTCTTAGGGGAGTCTGAAAAAGACTTGTTTGCATTCAAGCATGAACGAGGCAATTTTTGGGGATGTCTTTCCTCAGATTGGATGTTACAGTAATCAATAACTCACAACAAGGGGAAAAAATCCTGGAATAAACCCAGCGAGCAGAAGCAAACAGCACCGAGGCTCCGCTGTTTACTCTTCTCTCAGGTCATGTTGTTGCATCCGAATTAAACCCAAAACCATCTCATTATTTTCTTTTCGTGGCCTGCTAAATCGTCATTCTTTCACCTGTCCGCTCTCTCTCTCTCTCTCTCTCTCTCTCAACACAGATAACTCAGGGAGGTCTTCCTCAGCGTCACACTCTCTGGCACAATGGGGAAACGCAGCCCAGGCCCAGGTGTGTTACCCAACCTGTGCTGTGGAAATACATCTTCCTTCCATTTTTTATTGCTTTTTCTCTTTATAGGGTCATGGGGTTGTGGGCAGAGCCTGGAATCTGTCCCAGCTGCCTTCAGGGAACCCCCCCCCCCCCACCGGAGAAGTCGGCAGCTCACCTCAGGGCTAACAAGCAATGACAGATTCACACCTGATTGTCATTCGCGCCTGAGGTCATCCACCCGTCGCCCAAAAGGTTCTTGTACTGCGGGAGAACCCACACAATCAACACAAAAAGTCCACAAAGAGGCTCCTGGTCCTCCTGGGGATTCAGACCAGGAACCTTCTTCCAGTGAAGCAACAGTGCTCACCACGACTGCACAGAAACAGGACAATATGAGCAATAAACGACTGTAAATAAGAACTCAGGAAACATTCGTAAAAACAGAAGAAACCCGGCTCATTTTAGCTGGTCTTCATGGTATCCGCTTTGAACCGCTGACCTCCACCTGAAAGGTGAAGCGCTTTATGACACACAGAGTCGATTCCGCATCACGCCATCATGAAGGTGTGAAGGAGGCATCAGGTGCAACGCGTGTATGGGGAAAGGGGAGGGAAATATTCAGCTGTGTGAGGAAAAAGAGGGTGACGCTTCACTGACTGTACCCAGGTACGAGTAACTACCAACAAAGTTTCACATTTTAACATTTATACCAGTCAGATTAAAAAAAAAACTTGAATTGATTACACATCCATACTTTTTTTAAATCTCAGTGTACATTTTACTGTGTTACAAATTAAGTCAGCGGGGGTCTTTTGAGCAGCGACAAATCCGTCACAGCATAGAGGTGAAGGCATTTTTTAAAGAAATAAAGGTACGGCTGGAAGAAAAGCCCGCACATTTTTCCATTTGCAGCTTTGTGTTGTGTGTGTGTGTGTTTTGTGTGTGTGTGGATTTTTATTTATGTGGTGTTTTATTGGAAGCATACATTTTTGACCCCGAGGCTTGCAAAATCAATTCAGTACCCTTAATGTGATTTCAAAGGTTCATAGCCATCAATCTTAAAAGGAGCCTGCCTTTCTAAATTCCAGAAAAATTGACTCCTTGAGAGCCGAGCGGAACGGCAGGTGAGGAGAGACGGCGCTCACCTCTGCAGCCTCTCCGTGGCTCATTGCTCTTCTTGCCAACTCAATTTAGGAGACAGCTGACTGACTGAGTCGCCTCTTTCGCTCGCTGTGTATTTAACGCGCAATTCTGATAATGACCTCGAGATTATAGAGCCCCCGGCCCGGTCGCCGCTGTGACGGACCTGCAGGACGTCTTGTCCTAAACGTCACCAGCTTAAGGTCAACCGTTGCCACCCACATAAATCAAATCACCCAGGTTAATGCGAGAAGGCTCGCGAGGGGTGACTCAGATGGGAGTGTGGCGGGTGGGAGGCCCGGCGTCCGTCAACACGTGTAGCCCAGCAAACGCCCTTTAGGAATGTTCCTGCTATTTGCCTCCATCAGGGGGGAATTCTATAGAGCCATGTGTGAACTCAGCCCCAAAACAGTTTAATTTTGGCCCAGGAAAGAAAGATAAATGTATCTTTAATTTAAAAAAGGAATAAAGGGGGAGGTTTGGGGTTTTAAGATTGATGCCAGTGTGCCATAATCTGTTTCCTAGTGGGTCTGGTAGACGTTGGTTGTGGATTTGGAATAATGGAAGCATTAAATAATCTGTGCCCCCTAGAGGCAGCCACCTTTAATATATGATCCTTCGTTCAGTGACCGGTGTTACTGATCTGCATCTGCAAACTTTTGGGGAAGTTAAACATTTTCACCAAGAGTCTAACATAATGGTCTGGAAAAAAAAAAGAAAAACATTTGTCACCTTGATTTGGCTTCGCTGGTTTCTTACAGACTGTTGTCTTGCTGCTTCGGGCTCTTTTTCTGATTTAAAAAATAATTGTATCCTCTCTCTGGCTGAATAAAAAGGAAAGGGTGGGGCGGGGGGGTTCACAGCAAAGGCTGAAAGAGTGAAAGAGTACTTTTACCAGAAAAGCCAGAAGGAGTCATGCTGAGCCGAGGAGGGTAAAATGGACGGCATGTAATGAAAAAGGAGGCATTAGAAGTTCAGTGTTTCCAGAACTGAGAGTGTGCAATGAGAAGGTTCCTGCTCCTGGAGACAGGGAATCCAACAAGGTGTAAACCCGACACTATCAACAACATCTGTTCTGTTCAGACCCGCTCTTCATCCACCAACTGCTGACTTTGGACTCACAGCTTCCTTTTTTGTCTCCTGCCTTTGCTGAAAACTCATCACAGGTGAGTTAACGTGAGAAAATCATCCTCCACACGGAGGAGAGATTCACCCACGGCTTCAACTTCATGTTGAAGGAGCATTCTTGGTTTAAGACGGTCCTCAAAAGTGCCTTAACCGTCTAAATGAACCTGCCTCGTGTTCACAGCTCAGGCCGTTGGGTTCTGTTTCCGGTTGCGCTCAGTGTGACGTTATGAATTTGGGCTGATGGTGACCAACAAGGAGGTGCTGTGATGGTGCTGACCTTTAAGGAGAGGCTGAGAGGAACCTAAACAACCCCAAACTAAGAAACCGGAAACAGGATGATGCCACTGTGATAACGAGCATCACAGAACATCTTGGTTCTCATCAGAAGTGAGCAATAAGAACCCAAGCTGTGGTCTAAGTCTGCTAATGCTAGTTAAAAACATGCTGACTCGACAGGAGAAAGAAGAAAGTCTATTTGAAAACGTGCATGCCATTTTTAAGGGATGACTCGTACTACAATTTATTACAAAGAAAAGCAGGAAAAAAAACAAACGAAGAAGCAAATTTCATGGTGCAATGCTGAGGCCGCACGCCGATCAAGACGCCGAGTTCACTGTGGATATTGACAGTGAGTGATGGTGCGAAGCCACGGCTGACAGAGAACGACAAAGAAAGAAAAGAAAAAAACAGGGAATTGACTCTTTCAGACATTGTTCTCTTTTCACGGGCTGGTTAGATCAGTAAGCTAGAACGTGTTTGTTGTCGCAATGTTCAAATATCACTGCGGGCTGTTCCCTGCTGCTGCTCGGGAATGCCGCCGTCGTCTGAGACACAAGCTGCCGCTGCCGTCCGCCCGAGAGCGGGAACTGCTTGGCAGAGTTTCCAGAAAGAAGAGAGAGAAACCATTCCATCCCGGCCATTTATCATTACACAGAAATGAAATGCACGTTTTCATCATTGAGCCAAAATGAAGTCTAGGTCTGAAAATGAAAAAAAAAAACAACCAAAAAACAGAGCTGGAGTCTTTCTAATCGTTAGTCTTCACTTCTTGAGAGGAAGACGAGGAGAGACGTGAGGTAAAGCAAACACCTGGCTGCTGTTTTAGGGATCGACCGGTTTCATTGGTGAGTGGAGAAGGAGAACAAGAGGGGGGGAGGAGGGAGACGAGTAAAGGGAGTAACGGTCGTCTCCATGGTGAAGTACCCGTCGTCATGGTTACACACAGAGCCTGGGTCAGCGGCTCCAGGAATGTGCGTGCTGTTTGCATGCACACACACGGGTCATTATTTTTTCCCCCTTGTTCTGTGAGTGTGTGTGTGTGTGTTTGTATAATGATAGATGGATTCTGTTGTCAAAGCGACCACAGGGTGTGAAGGTCTACACTTCAGGAGGCAGGAGAGCAGTCCTTGTGTGTGTGTGTGTGTGTGTGTGTGTGTGTGTGTGTGTTAGTGTATGTGACTGAAAAGCAGACTTCCACTTTTCCTATTCACTTTTCGTTGAGGATACTAACATGTTTGCATCAGGAGTGTGTTGTGCTTCTCTTGCCTGGTGTGTGTGTGTGTGTGTGCGTGTGTGTGTGTGCAGGTCAAACAGCGAGCAGAGGTGTGACCAGACAAGTGTGACTCAACTCTGGCCGCCCCATGCGGACGCCTGCCTATTTGCGTACGCCTGTGTGTGGGTGTGAGTGTGTGCCGTGTGTGTTTAACGCAGCGAGGAGCACGGGCGCACCAACACACACCGCTGTGCTGCCGCTTCCGTGGCAAAAACCATCCACATCTTTTTGCAGGCGTTTTAGCGCGCGGCCACACGTGCCCCCGTGCGCAGACATGCTCACTGGAGCACAAAATCACAAGTTCAAGCAAGAAAATCACTCACTATTTCCCCAATGTCTTTCCACTACATTTAGGCTTCAGCTACGTGTGGTTACCATGACACGCAGGTATGTCATGGTACTTTTTTTTTTTTTCCTTTTAAGCAAGCGTAGCACTTATTCTGCTTTTGTTTACCCATCACCACTTGCTTTACTTCAAATAAATGTAGTAAAAATCTGTGTGGGGTAATAGGATCTGGATTATCACTTCAATATTTAGAGGTTGTCATGTGGCGTTAAAGTGACTAATCACAGCTGTGATGATACACGCTCACTGCTAAACCCTTAGCACCATGAGATTCAGACGAGGTAAAAATAGATTGTGGAAACCAACAGCTCTGAATAAATGTATGTTTTCATTAAACATTTTAATGAGACAGGAGCTCATTAACCTGTCAAAATGGACCATTGTTGCTCTGTCACTGAGGAATGTCTCCCCATAGAACCCAAGTGTGGGTGATGAGGTTCCAACCCAAGAACAACAAGGCTTGAATTTTTGAAAAACTCTATAGGCACAATATTTAGAATTCAAGAGGGAACTGGAGCTATATGAAATATCCAGACGGAGAAATACCTTGTGGAGCTGCACAAGGTGCTGTGTATCACACTGGATGGTTGTGGGAAACAATAAATTATTAATGAACTTTCAAACAGCAAACCAGACAGACATGTGTTGGTTTATAAATAGAAAAATAACATCTGACTAGATTTATTCTGTGGAAAACAGGAGATGGCGGTACCTAAAATAACTATGTGACAAGAAACTGTTGGTAGATGAAGTTGGCTGAGCTGATAAATAATAAAGTGTTTTGTTTTTTTTGTTTTAAACACCAGTAAGGGGACGTTGTCCACTGATCTAACCCTAACCCTGGTGAGGGTGTCAGACGCTGCCATACCACCTGCTGCCAGTAGGGGCCGTAATGTAGGCGGTGTTGCCCCTAACTGGACGGTCCTGCTAAGAGAAGCAAAAACTTTACAAAGTTGTTTTTCTTTCTGCTCAGATGCTTTCTGCCTGCATGTTTGCGTACTGCTGCAGTGGGAATACTGTCAGTCAAGCTGTCTGTCAAAGTAAACGCGTCCACAATCTGACGTTTTTAGAATAAACGCAAGAATACTTGATGTTAACTGGCGTACATGTCGCAGAAGAGCAATAGTGACAAAAAAAAAAACACATTTAAAAATAGACAGGAGGAAGTCAGCAGGTGAAAGTTAAAAAAAAAAAAATAGAATGAATATTTTCTCCTTTTCGGCACAGCTGGTGCATTCGGCCGTCAGGCAGCTGGAAACAACCACCTGCAGCAGACGGAGCTCCATCTGCCATCCACAGATAAAAGGCTACTTCGATTCTTAGTTAATCAGCTGCTCCAGCATTGCCGCAGGTATTCTTACTGGAAACTAACACAGTTCTATGACATTTGTGCACACAGTGAGCTCTAGGGTTCACAGAAACAAGACAAATACTGGTTTGGCAAAGGGGAACGCGAGCCCACAGAGAAGCAGTTGCTGGGGGAGTAACTCTTACAGTCTCATTTCTATCTAGTGACAGAAACACGATTGATTAGTGTGAAATCGTTGCACTGTTGGGTTCAGGCTCTGGGCCTCAGACCATCTTGATTGTAGCTGACACTGTATCAATAAAGACGACTGAGCTGAATTAGTCTGGAGAGAACTGACAGCAGTGTCGTCTGAAACAGATCAGACGACGCGGCGTTCAAATAGGAAATGTGAAACTACGCCGGCCAAACGCAAAAAGATGAATTTGGTTGCTCAGAATGACACAAATGAAGCAAGTATTGGCAGCAGCAAATTCCAAGCCCGACGACTGAAGGACTCGTGATTAAATCAGGTTCTAGAAATCTGGGAGTGTTTGATGATGAGGACCCTGACGTCTGACATCTGGGTAGTTTTTAAGAGCTGGATGTCTCTTTAATAAATCATCCTGCTTGAGTTCCCCTGTATCTTGGAAATATCACTTCATCTATGCAAACGCTTCCATGACCCGGGGCCAGAGCAGACCCCTGAAAAGGTTCTGTGAAAGGTCAGAAACTCTCTGACATCAACAGTGAGAGGAAAGGCAGGTTCCACTGGACCTGGATGCTCTGGATGGAAGTTGGAGGTGTTTTGAAGGTCACCGATGCAGACCGCACGCCTGGTTGGTCCAGACCGAGGGTTCAAACCCTGAGTTCCTGTCCTGTGAGCTGCATCTCTGACAGAACATCCAGGAGAGGCTTCTGCTCCAGCAAACACGGGCGATTCCACCTCGTCTTCCACACATCACATCCTAAATTCTATTAGGGCATTTCAATGATAAAGTGATGGTGGGAATACTTACATTCTCACCATCTGATGGAGGTAAGTCTGCAGTGGAAAAGCATTTAAACTCCGACGGTACAAACATTGTTTTGCATCACGCTAATGCAGTTTTAGCTACAAGGCAAAAAGTACAGCAGGGAAATCAAAAGCAGCCTGGTTTTGACAGCCAGCTGACTAACTTTAGGGTTATTTTCCACTATCATTCATCATTCATTTTTATCCTCAAACAAGATTTTAACCAGCAAATAAAAGCTAAATTCTTATTTATCCAGGCACACACAGTCCACATCAACCTGAACTCTCAACGCTGACCTTGAACCTTCTGTGACACGCGACACTGTGGCCCTACAAATGAACCTTGACCTTCGCGACATCGTTCATCTTCACACCCCAAGCTTTCTGGAGGCCGTGAAAAGCCTTTGAATGGACATGAATGGACCTCCCACTTCACCTTTATTGTCACCCCATTCAAACTTGATCAACACTCTCGGTGGTAGAAGTTGGGCCCCTTCTGTGAAAGGCTTCGGGCCACACCGCGCGAGCGACGCCGAAAGAGACTAAATACATCAACAGACACAAACGCTCTTGCTGACAATATTCCAGTCGTCATATAAGGCCTCTTGAGGCTCCCTTTACTAAAACCAGCTCATGGGCCTCTGACAGCTTTTCTGCTGTGTGTCACGGGGCCCATCTTCCACACTTCCCAACATCATTTCTGGTGTCATTATGCCTCTATCTGAGCCTTTAATCGCCCTCAAATATGCTGACAGGACAACGCAATTTGTTACTTTGCTACCAGTTATGATTTTTTTCACATGATTTGACAGTTCTGGACCAGTGACGGAGATTTACCTCAGCAGCTTTTCGCCCCCCCACGTATATCACCTGAGCTGCAGACGACAGTTTACGTACTGTAAACTTCCCGTTTGTGTGGCGGCCTGGTGTGTTGGAGGTAAACAACATTCCAGGTCATTTTCAGCCCTGGGAGGAGGCCAGGAACCATTGGCTTCAAGAGGCCAGCCTGCTCCTGCACAGTCTGTTGGCCTGAGAGCCAGGCAGGCGGGACAGCTGCCTGCTGTTACACTCTAGTGGACCGAGATGCCAAAACGTGGGCATGGAGGAGCCTTGGGGGGGAGATCACACACACACACGCACACACAAACACACACACGACTTTGTTGTCAGAAGATGCTGAGAAACAAACAAAGAGAAGCAGCCTGGAATTGTCACACTTTAAGCTTCGGGACAGTAACACTTATTCTGTTAACCTAGTGTGGAGTTTGTTTCCTAGTTCTTTAATGTAGAGTCCAAAGGCCTGATTTTAGTTGCAAAGTCAAAATGTACCGAGGATAACTGGGTGTGATCCACCAGACTGCTTCCAAACACATGCAGAACAGAGAAAAACAGAATCTACCGTTGAGAGTCCAGACACAACAGAACAAAGGGACTAAACAGCAGGACCGCGTCCAAGTGGGACTGTGATTTTAGATGTTGACTGACAATATCATCCTCTACAAAGCACTAGAGTCGTGCAGCGGTTGGCGCGGCCAGGTCCACGGCAGCGCCCTGTTTGGATTCATCGAGCCCTGGCAGCGTTTCGCTTCCCCTCTGTTGCATCTCCAAGGTAACGTGTGGAATTTCAGTCAGCTGGCACAGACACACGAGGCAGAATGGAGTGAAGACATTTGCCGGATGGAATATTTGGGTGCTTCAGGCCGTGGCCCAGCGCGGGCACCAGCAACCCCGAGCCAAATAAATAAACCACAGACTCAAATATTGCCAAAGCACCACATTTGCTGCTTCTGTCCAGGACCAGAGTGACTCTTTTGCCCACAGATTTTCAATTTTCTTGCTAGCAATTGATTCCAAACAGCTTCACTCCCCTTCTTATCTGGCCGATTAATTATAAAGACAGTGTTTTTGACCTTTTGTTTCAACAGAGACATGCAGCACTGCCTGGTGACATGAAAAAAGACCTACCGGGACTCTGGATGTCTGACAACATAAGGGAATTACTCAGAAACTCACAGAGATCTGGGGAGAGGACAGTTCACACCAGCAGCTGTACAGAACATCATCAAGAGCAGATCCGGGTCCCTGACCTGGACTCATCGCGCCAACGTCGTCAAGATGGACTCCGGGATGCTCTGCAGCTTCTGCGGAGCCTTCTATGGCGTAACTGGGCTCCCATCTGTGGTTCCAGCAGCTGGAACCGCAGCATCGGGGTCTGAACTCAGCTCAGGAATGGTTTTATCACAGGCCATAAAACCGATAAACAATTCTGCGAGCATTCATTAATAGTCACAACCCCTACTAGCATGAAATAAACAGAAACTAGGAATTTTATTTCATTTTTTTATCGTCCAGAGGCCCAACCTGAATGCTAAGGCAACTGGGAACAAAAAAGCCTCTTATGGTGGGATCCATCTGCTCGAGAGTGGCTGGTAGAGGGATAAAAAAGGGAAGGTGAGGCAAAAGAGAAGAAGCGGAGAGGAAGTGAATCATCAATTACCCAGAGGCAGTCGTGGCGCATCCCCAACCTAGAGACGAGTGAGATATGACAGAGATGAGGCTGCCACACAAACAGAGCAGAACCCTCGTTTCTAGAGCCCCAAAGCCGCACTTACACCACGAAGGTGCAGCTTTTCATATGTATACTTCATATTTCATATGTAGGCATAAAAAAAGCCCAGAAAAGTTCTGACCAGCATTTCCCAGCTGACCTTCTGGGTGGTTAGCACCAGGAGAAAGGAAGAAGCTTGCACTGTGGGGAGGTTATCGGCTGCTTTTGACTCATTCTGGCCACAAGTGAAAATAGCAACAGTGGAAACAGGAAACTGGTGAAACAGGCGTTGTGATCCTGGCTGCGAGGCCACTGACAACCATGTCCTTATCACAGACAGTATTATAGAGGACACCTCACCATAATACACCACTTTCATAGCAATCAGCTGGAAGCTGACTTTTTTGTGTCCACAGCCAGGCTAACATACAGCTGAGCTAACCTTCAAATCGCTCTCCAGCGCTCTGGAGTGCCATTGCTATCTTCAGCTCATTTCCCTCTGCCTGCCCGAGTGTCTCCGATTTGCAGGGTTAACACAAAAGTGCCTGTTTAACAGCCAATTAACAACGCGCACAGCGGCGGGCCCTCTGCGAGCGCACCCAATTCCCCTTATGTGACGCCTCGCTGGCCTCGTCTCCTTCATGCCCCCAAAGAAGGCGCGTCTCTTCGGTCCCAAACACCGCTGTTCCGTTCGCTTTGTTTCCTTTACACATTTATTTATTTAAGCCCAGCTGCACAATAGGGTGACATTCAAAGCGTTGAAGCGCGTCTCGACGTGTTTTTATATCGTTTCGGGGTTTGAAACCCTCACACCAACAGGAAATGCTTCCACGTGATCTTATAGCTTGTATGTTGCAGTTGTAGATCAGATTGAGGTTTGCGCTCACGTTGGTTTACGGTTAACCTGGCAGACTTTTGTAAGCTTTTGACATCAGGACTTCCAGCTGCATGAATCCATTTATGTTCTTTTGCACGGAGACACAGTCAGGGGACTCTGAAATGAGATGCTAATGTGGGACTTCGGGGTGGGCTCTAATTGTGTCAAAGGAGGTGTTTAATTAATCACATCCCAGCAAAATCAAAATCAATTCTATTGAGCTGCAACTCTCAAATATTTTCATAAATCACCATATGCCATTTAAATCTAATATGCAGGAAAGCGGTGTGGGGGATTTGGATTGAACAGCCACTTCAAGGTCTTGACAAAGGAGACGACACGCAGCTGATTGTGGGAGATTAATCTCCTGAGCAGAGCAGCAGATTTTCTTGCAACCGGTCACAGTGGAGCCGCTGCCGAAGTGGCTCACGGGTACCATGGAAACATAAGGCCCATTCACACAGGAGAAACTTTCTTTCTTTCTTTTTTTTCTCGACACGATGACACAGCAGGAGTGCATTAGTTAGGGTTAGGAACTATTTCTGAGCACTGGGACCCACTTAGCCAACCTGGCCTGGATCAAAACAAGTGATGCTTGCGCCTGTTGACTGGCTGAACTCAGGAAAACAACTGCATTCTTGGGATTCAAGCTCCCCAAAACACACAGTCCAGCATGTCCAGTTGTTGTCTTTGGTGGTTTTCAGTGACGCCATTGTCCTGTTGTCCTGTTGGTGTGATGAGAGAACCTCCTTTCAGTTTGGTTAAAAAAAAAAAGAGGTCTAATGGTTCTTTGTTTTTTTCTTTTTAAACAGCCTAAAGCATAAACCTGTTTTTGACATTGACCTTTAAGGCATATATTTTCTCAGTTTATGCCATTTCAAGGATGATGGGAACTTACCAATAATAGCTTTGCAAACGCACCCAGAAAAATGACCCAAGTGGAAAATTAGCCCTCGGGTGAGCTCCCTCCATGATTCGTTCCTAGAACACCAGTCCTATCTAACAGCCTGTTGATTTAGAGATAAAAATAAAATAAAAAGCTGATCTGACCAGCTAGGTACTGTTTGGGCCACAACATAGTAATAATAATTAATAATAAAAAAAAACAAAAAAACGTAATATTTAAATTCTGATTCTCTTCAGTGTCATTTTCTTTCATGGAGGAATCATGATCAACGGTTGTTACCAGATGTTGGTTTCTATATCCCTCATCTAAGTTTATGTCTGCAAAAGGAAACAAAAATGTGTTTGCCTGCAACTGTTTCACTGCAGATTTTATGTGCTGCAGCAAAAATTCTCCGTGTAACAACTCGGGCAGGAAAAATACATATATTTATCACATTCCCTCCAAGGTGAACCGTAAAGTCTTTTATTTTGCTTTTGTTTGGTTGTAAAACTGTTAGTTCCGAGTCTTTTTTTTGCAGCTCCGGACCAAACTAAAACGCTGAACACGCTGAAGAGAATATCTGCTGAACGTCAGCACGTCGGCCCTGCGAGTGCTGATGATGGTGGCTGGAAGCACCAGAGCTTACGGACACTTTTGTGTTCAAAACCTGTGAAAAAACAGAGGTTCCTGAGGTCGGGTGAGGTCAGAGAGCGCGCGCTGTTATTGTGAGGGGTAACCGCACCTGAAACAGCCTCACCGGTCTGCTCTGATCAAGAGTGGTGAGCAGCTGAAAAGCTGAGATTAAAGCTTTGCATTTGGGCTTCAGTCAACTGGTGGTTGCCCTGTGGTGTCTTTCTCTCTCTCTCTCTCTCTCTCTCTCTCTCTCTCTCTGTTCGTTCCGTCTGCCACTGTCTCAGTTGAATTTCTCAGTTTGCCTCGCCGCCCTGGCTCCACGGCGAACCAGACCAAACGCTGCCAGAGCAGTTTACCAACTGTAAAATGTCTGCCAGCCTCCTTCGCTTCCCGTCTGCCCCCCCCACACCTCCCCCTCTCTCTCCCTCCACCAGCTCCCTCCCACCTCCTGTCGTCCCATCTTGAGGACAGCAGTGCGTTGCGGCTCCGCGCTCCTAAAGAGCCGAAACTGTCGGCCGGGGAAATCGGTGAAACGGAAAAATTTAATCGCATTAGGGGAAAAACCTTTTCTTTTCATTTGTAAATTCTTGGGACATGCTTTTTTTTTCTCTCTTCCACTGGTTTCCATTTTACAGCTCCCACCCTCCCTCCGCGCCCGTGTGCATGTGCGTGCGTGTGTGTGTGTCTAATTCTTTATGTGTGTTACTGAGGTATTTCATCGGTGCTGGAAGGACAAGCTGTCAGGATGGAACAACCATTTTTGGGGGTCCAGCCCAGACCGACCTCAGGTGGGCCCATTCAACTAATGTGTGTTTTCTAACCCTTCAATTCCACCTCCGGGCAAAAAAAAAATCACTTATGGGGTCCAACTCTCTCTCTCTCTCTCTCTCTCTCTCTCCCTCTCTCTCCCTCTCCCTCTCTCTCTCTCTCTCTCTCTCTCTCTCTCTCTCTCTCTCTCTCTCTCTCTCTCTCTCTCTCTCTCTCTCTCTCTCTTTCAACCAACTACTTCAAGCCGCCTCTTTTCCTTCCCCATCCTCATTCTTTTCCAAACTTTTCTTTGCACTTCTAACGTACTTCCCCTCTTCATAAAACTCATTTCCTTGCATGTGCACATCAAAACTGCAACACAACTTTCGTCCATCTTTGACAGCAAAGCTTTTTTTACGACATCTAACGTTCCCCCTTAATGAGTTGGATGAAGAGCACGATGCAGATAAAAGGGGGAGGAAATGAGACTGCAGGTATTGACAGATATCCCACAGCCATCTATCTTTTTAAATGATAATCTATTTCACGGTGTGGGAGGGGGATGATGATGCAAGTCTTCTTTTTTTTTAATTCATACTCTAAGATGCAACAAACCGTCAAGTTACTGAGGTTTGCAGGTCCAGCAAAAACTTGCAAATTAGCTTAATTAAAGACACTAATCAGTCTAAAGGTGTGTGTGTGTGTGTGTGTGTGTGTGTGTGTGTGTATGCAGGCGACTGCTGGGATCGACTCCTGAATGGATGGATGGATGGATGTATAGATGGACGGATGCATAGACAACCTTCCTGTAAGTAAATGTCTCACAAATCTCTCTCTCTCTCTCTCTCTCTCTCTCTTCTGCACTGCCGTTGCTGTTCTTGCTCTTCCTTTTAGCTCCTTCTTTCTTTGTGAGAGCACTGTTCCGGTTTCAAAGCGTGTCCACATCCGCCTCCATTGTCATTAGCAGCTTCCCCCTTGTGACACACGCACACACACACACACGCAAACACACACAGCTTCCATGGGGATGAGCCACCTGAAGATTAATGCTCTGGTTCAAATGGTGTCAACAGCTTTTTCACTCCAAGTCCACAGAAGAAAACCGTGAGCATGTGCCCACACACACGCACACACACGCTGCATTGGAGGTGAAGGAATTTGCCTCGGAACCATCAGTTTTTAAAGAAAATCCTCCAGCTGCAGTTCCCATTTGCAGCTTTTATAGCAGTTAAACTGAAAAGAAAATGTGCGTCTTCAACCTTGACTCACACACAAAAACGCGGCGCAGCAGCCGAAGGCATGAACACATTTGGCGATCCTCATCACGGGATGAAGAAGTTGCCGGTTGTGGTTGTGAATTGTGTTTTATCTCATCATTTGTGTTGCTCCCCATCCGCCCTCCTCACCAGCACCCCCTGCTTCTGCTCTTCCCCCACTTTTGCTGCGGAGCAGCTCTAACCTCTGCAGCTGGTGTCCCTGCTGAACCCACTGGTGTCTATTGTGTGGGGAGAAAAAAAAAAAAAAAACAGTTCGCTTCAACATTCCTGCTGGATACTGTCGCACTAAAAAAAAAAACAACCCCACAAACAATAGAGGTGCAAATCTTTCACTTCAGAGTCGCTGCATCAGCCAAACAGTTATATCTCTCGCTTGTGTGTGTGTGTGTGTGTGTGTGTGTGTGTGTGTGTGTGTTCCACTTGCTCGCTCGCCGTCTAAGACCACAGGAAGCTGTCTTGCAACCACCACACGTTTCTCCAGTTTGGAAGCAACTGTAAGTATGGGCAGAGTTCCTGGCGCCGTAGAAACAAACATTTATGTGAGGCAGTGATCAATAACACCATCTGAGCTGGCTGATGCTGTAATTCAGCATCAAATTAGAAATCCAGACCTATCGAACACTAAACTGCCCCTGCTGTACCAAACCATCCTCGTCTGATTAAGGACGAACTGCATTTTAGTTTAGTCCAATCTGTAGAGATAATCTGTTTTCCAGGTTTTTCTGTTTAGGAATTATTAAAAATTTTAGTGGGTTTTTAATGGAGCAGTGTTGGTTCCACACACACAACAGCTGTTGTTTTTATAAGGGAAATAAAATCAGATGTGCATGAAATTGATGAGGGTTGCTTTTCTTTTGGCTGCTGTCAGCTTCCACAGCTCATTACTGAAAAAAACAAGTCGAGGGTGTGCAAAAAGTGTTCAGCTGCTGTCTACCACACACTACCACATGTGCATTCAGATGAAACTGTTCCGACTGTAGTAACATTCCTACATTTGACATTTGAGAGGAAAAAAAATACTAATGTAAAGCTGAATTCCTGAAATGCGATGCGGTGCTCGACAGCGCCCTCTGCTGGTTGAAGTGACTACTGAATGAGTGTAACCTTAGGACTCCCTAGATTTTACACATGTCACATTCAACAGGTTTAAATCACTATCTCTGGGGAAAATAAGTGCTTAACAAAGCTCTGTGCACTCAGAGTTCCTTTCTAGATTTTAATATATCCTTAACCACTGCACAGTTCAATCGGTGGGGACATTTAGGGTATCACGCCTCACACCGCACATCAGAATCAGTCTGTAATTACTGACACACTCCAACAATCAGCAGTGAGTTTCACGTGGGAAATCAGTCTGTGTTCCAACATTTAACCTCAGCAACATCTGGACTCCTGGTAACAAGGTTTGTTCCTCTAAGAAGGCGAATGCAAAATAAAGAATATCATTAAAAGATCAGGGGAATTTGATCTGTAGTTTTACCTTCATTTGATACATCCTTTGATACGATTAACAGGAGTCTTCTCTCCTAGATTCCTACCTCTTCCCTTCCTACTTTACCTGCATCATATTTGTCCAAAAAAAAACCAAAAACCCCACACTCATAGGTCAAAGTCCATTACTGGAGCTGGTGTCCAGCCAAATCATCACATTCAGACTATGGAGACACATTAAATGTATCCAACCTCTGGGATACAAGAAGACAACTGTTCCATCGGCCTCCACATTTAGACCTTTACTTACTTAAAACACAGGGAGGAGACAGCGATGAGTTCAAAAGTGCCAAGTCCCAGATTGGAAGTTTTTAGTCGGTGTGAAGGTTGTCAAGACCTTTTTGTCAGGCTGCAAAAGGCGGCTGGTTCCTTTAATGACCTCGAAGCCACTGACATGTCTGAGTGAACTCTGGAGGAGTCTGTGTTCCTCTCTGACACCCAAGATTTGACCGATGAAGAGCGAAGTCACTGTCAGCCAAAGGTGTCTGTCTTCGGAACGAGCTGCTCCTGTCACATTTATCCGTGTCACATACTTCTGACAATAGATCCGGCTCGCTGGGTTCTTTCTCAGAGCAGCTTCATGTGTTTTTAGTGAAGGTGTGGCAGGAATACTGATGAACCGGTGGCTGGAGACCTTCAACACGCAAACACACACGCACGTTTCACACTAAACACAAGACACTTCATTTCGCTCGCATCTAGCTTGTAAACCAAATGGGAATGTCGTTAGTGGAAGCAAAGAAATAAATAAATCTGAAGAAAGCAATGAGAGGAGACACAAAATGAGAATTTTCAGTCAAAACAGGAGAGCAGGTGTGTTTGTCCGGTCAGGGTATTAGCCAACGTGTGCCGCCACCACGCTAATGGGAAAAAATGACAGAAACGGTGGAGGAGAAGCCAAATAAAAGCCTGAGATATGAGTTGTGAAATGAAAAAAGACAAAAACGTGGAGCAGGGACGGCAGCTTTGATTGGTCAGCTGCAGCTGCATTTTCCTGCCGGTCGCATACGGGCTAATGATGAGCGAATACGAGTCATTGGATGCAGGTTTTTAGCTCCATGCTGCCTTTATCAGTGAAACATGAACCTTCTCTTAGAATAAAAAATGTCATTTTTTGAGTCCATCGGCGTACAATAATGTGCAAATCAATCATTGGCCCAACAGATCCAGGATGGGTTTCTACTGCTGCTCATGTGGTCGTTTGAGCGAAACAAAGGTCATGGGGTCAAACCCAGGCACCTGCAGCGCGCATGTCAGAGCCAGACGTTGGGATTGATCGTCCGTATGATGAATTGTTGCAGAGGTTTTATTTATTTATTTATTCTGCCTAGTAAAATGGGAATTTTGGAAAAACTGGCACGATTCTTCGGGGGGCACAGCAGGGAGAAAAGGGGCACAGAGAGAAAGGGGGGAGGGGAAGAGAATTGTTATAAGAAGATACAAAAGGAGTCAAAATAAAAATCAACCAAAGTGGAAGCGCGCTGGGGAAGCGTGAAGTCCAGGAAGAGCCTGAGGAGCGAAGAACACCGGGGGAAGAAGAGGAAGAGGGAACAGGTGTGATCTTCCACAGAGCAGAGGATTATGGGATTATAGCCACTGTTGATGGTCATGTAAGTCAGCATGGTCGAAACTGACCCTGCTGATCTCCTCTGTGTAAGAAAGCTTAACCTGGCTAAATGCTAGGTGTTCTCACACACAGACACACACGTCCTGGACCGACACTTATCTTCAGCCTGTCTCTGACGCTCCTTCTTGGTTTTCGCCACCCTCTTTTTGCTCTCTTTAGCCGTCCTCTCTGTCCCCCAGACGTTTCCGTCTGCTGTGGGGTCATACATGCACGGTCTGCCCATGTCCTCACCAATCCATCCGGATTGGGTGATTTTTCCCGTCTGCAAGGATAACGTGTGAACCAGAAGGCAGAGGGATAAAGGAGGAAAGCTCAAGGAGCAGCGGCTCAGATGGAATCCGGAGTGTGACGAGCGAGCGAGCGAGCGCTGGAACACCCCGGGCCTCGGTGAGTTCAACGCAGACCACATCAGCCTAAGTAGATTTGTCACAGCTGATATGAAGCAGAATTAAGCGCTTTCCGGGCGTAATTTATTATTCCCTTCAGTCTTGGAGTCATTGAGCAGACCGGCTCGTTTGGGACTGGAAAGCAGCAGCATTCTTCAAAGAGCTTACGAGGAGTTTTAGAAGTTATTGTTTCGCTACTCGGCCCCAACAGTGATCTGGGGAGAGCTGTTGGGAGGGAAACATCCATTTTAGTTCACTTTCTAATAAAATATTTGGAATGATTCGGGGAGCAATAACAAGATATGCATGTTATTGTTCTGTGGTAATCTTCCAAAACTTTCCAGGCTGCTGGTCTGATCAAACGGCAGTGTTCTGTCATGTGACTCTCGTGGCTGGATAAAGGGATGAAAACCGCCTGTCTGTCAGCGTGGGAGTTGAAGGGTCACGACCCCTCGTTCAAATTTAAACAGCTTAAAATAAAAGATATCACCAGCGACTTTTAATTGAGCTCACTTCCCTTTTGTGGCAAAGCCCCACAATTCAAGCACTAAACCCCCTTCAAAATAAACTCCGACTCCTCCATCCAGTAACAAATCCTCCTTTATTAAAATATTATTAAATCAGATGTTTTCTTAGTCTGCACTGAACGAATGACTGAATGAGAAAAATCGGTGCTCACACTTAAGAGAAAAACCCCAGGACCTGTAATTCCGCCAGCAGCGGAGGAGAAACCTGCTCGGAAACCTAATGAAAAGCATATTTTAGCATTTCCAATAAACACGCATGAATCAACAGCTGCTGCGTGAATATCTGCTGGAGTCTAAGTTGGCGTCGAAGCAAAAAGAGGCAAAAAAAAAAAGGAAAAGAAAATGGTGTTTACGATGAGGAGAATCAAACAGTGATTCTCTCAGTGGAGGTCGTTGTCGTGCAGGCTCCGTCTGACTTTGAGTCATAATTAAACCGAATGTAAAAGCAGCCGCAGCAAATAAAGAATGAAACGCTCTGCGTTATTTATGCGCGTCATCAAAACGACATAAACGTCTCACTACTGGATGAAGGTAGATTGAAGCTTCCTCAGGTTCTCCAGGTTTCTCCCCTCTGAGGGGTCCAGGCTCTGGGTTTCTGCCTGTGTAAAGCACTGGAGACAGTAACTGTAAGAGGCGCTGTTTGAAATCACCTGAACTGAACTGAATCAAGAAGCTCTGAACAGGCTGAGACGCTACGTCACCTGATTTGGGGGATGGAGGGGACAGGACAGATGGAATTACATCACAGAGATCCAGCGCTAATTTTAATCTGGCCTATCCGATGAGGAGGAGGATGAAGGTGTGATGTGACAACAGCTGGACGAGCATCCGTGTCCCTCTGAGCTGCCTGTTGAATCATCTGCACACGCTGTTTCACTGTGATTCTAGAAAAGTTCTGGACCTCCACGTCCATCGGAAGGCCTAGCTGTGGGCTTGCTGCGGCACGGCCGCGCTGCTTCTTTTTTCCGGCGGCGCCGCAGCGCTGACGCACGTGTCGCGTTAATCTCAGCTGATTTCACATCCTGATTGGATCCTACAGGCGTTTACTTGTGGTTCATTGAGCAGAAGCACAAACAGCAGCCTGAGCGGCCAAGAGGGGCAACCGCAGCAGTAACACAGCCTCAGCAACCACGCATCCATCATCTGCCATCCATAGAACAACAAATATATACATATATATATATCTACATAGTATTTATACTGGTTATAGATATATATACATAGCGCCTCTGTGTTGTCAGGCTCAGCGTTTCCATGGACTACAGGGAGATGCATTATCTAAATGTGGTGAAAGATTTAAATCAAAGAGGCATTTTAATAAAAACGATGCTGGATTTGTTCTAACAATTCTGGCTGAAGGACGTCGTTGATCCCATTTGCAATTATGCGAAACAGGAATTTTATCAACATATTTTTGCAAGCATTTGCCAGTTGCACACAGCTCGGATCTAAATGTATTCCTTCCAGATATTCATGGATTTTCACATTTAAATGGGAGATGGGATTTGCTCTCTGGTCCTTGTTTTAATATTTCATGGGTCAGAAAATAGAAAACATGAAACCCAGAAGATCATGGGTGTGATTTCTTTGTTGTTTAATTATTGTTATGCATCTTTTAAACCTTCGCCCAGCATGATTATTAGAAAGAGAGAATAATGTGCAGCAGAAAATTGAGAAGGGAAGAAGAATGAGGGAAAAAATGAAAATCCGCCGGCAGCGGAGCCCAGTGAGCCACCAACATCTCACCAGAGCAAATTATCAGAAGCAATCACAGCGAAGCACAAACTCAGAGACGTTCAGGCCTCCTCCACTCTCGACAGGTTTCAAATTGCTCCAAATATCTCTCCTGGCTCTGCTTGAGCGTCACTCCCACCTTGATGCTTTCTCCCCATGTGTGCATCCTGTAAACACTTTAATCAAATATTCAAATGATCCCTGTGATGGCTGCCTCTGTCCGCAGCCATGACTTATTCCAGCTCTCTGGAATAACTCGCTCTCTGCTCCCCTCAACGATTGTTTGCAAATGAGATAAAATTTTCCTCTTTTTTCGACACATCTTAAGGGATTAAAACGGCGGAATAGTCAGCGCAGGCCTGATGGGCCACATCACGCAGCCCTGTATCTGATTTTTTAGAGGGCACCCTCGGAACCAGCGCGTTATAAATAGTGCTGCTAATGAGCTGCGGGGGTGGTGGGCTCAGGATGAGTCTCTGTCCAGACACAAGAGTAAACACAGACCGGGAGCTTCTGCTCAACAGATTAGCCTCCTCTCACGTTTACCATTCAGCGACGGCAGCGGCGGATTACTGCACACACACGAGGTTACAGCCGAAGGAAAAAAAAACATTTTACACACACGTTTTACAGCTGGAACAGACACAATACAATATTTACTGGGCCTTACACTCGTGTCTGAATCCTTTTTATTTAGACACAAAACAGGTAAAGTTAAACACGTTATTATCATACCTAATCCAAGATATTGGATTTTTACAAGAAAAAATCATTTTGCCAACTAAGAAAACCCTTCATTTTTTAGGAAATGTGCGTCTTAGCCGGAGCAGTTCCTAGGTGCTGACCTTTAACGAGCACCTTGTGAGGACCTCTAACCTCCTTAGTATTAGTGGCTTACATGGTGGGTCATCTGGAGGCTTATCTCACTCCGGAAGACCGTGGAAAAGAACTTCACTTCAATCCGTGAAATCAACTGAGGCGTCTATCGGATTGGCTGTCAGGCGGCTTTAGTTTTTAATCTAACGCATGTTTGTATCGACAGTTGCACGCTAATCGAACGCTTTAATTAAGCCGCGGCAACCAAACAGGAAGCGGATTCTGATGAGGGGTCAAAAGGTGTTTTTTTGTTTTTTGTTTTTTTGTCTGTCTCAGTGTAATAATTGGTTCTCTGTGCAGGCGTGGCCGGGTGACACTTGACAGACAGCTCCAGTTGACTGAAAGCTAATTAGCCGGGCTAAGTGGACACACCGTGAGGCCATGTATCACCTTTTTCAGCACGAGTTGGCAAGCGAAGGCATGCGTGCAGTAAAATCAGTGAGATAAGGACCATTATGCATGCACTGTCATGCATAATGTAACTACCACAGAACCAGAAGAATATGGCAGCTTCACCAGCCAGGAAAGTTACCTTTTTTCTCCACAGGCAAAAGATTTCAGGTCCTCAACAAGACTGTGCGCACTAGTTCAGATATTTAGTCATTCTGTCATTTACTGTGTGCAAGTACACAACATTTTGACGTTTCATCCCATCTACAATAGTTCAGTTTCTTATGGGCTGAGTGGGTGAGACTTTCTATTTCCAACAGGCGACTGGTGCAGCCTTTTCATTAAAATGCGACAACCTTCCTACAAAGAAACCCATTAAAATTCTGCCGTTTATCGACAGAAGGAACGGGACACAATGGAGAGCTCAATAGGACTGTAATCAATATAGCATGTTTAAAAAAACCAACAGAATAAATCCTGAATGCGTGAGCGGAGCCATGACGGGAGAGATCAAACTCTTTTGTTTATGAATAACATTAGGTGCTTTTTGGAGGTTCTTGAGTTTAATCCAAACGAACAAATGGAGTTTTACTCCCCAAGAGAGGATAAAAATGTCCTGGGAGGACAGAGACAGATGGACAGTCTAAACTACACGTCTTTAGCAAATGTAGATACACAAGACCTACAAATAATACTCAAACATTCACATTATATACTTATCTTTGTTTGCCCTCGTGTTCTCTGCAGTAAAGGAAACCCCTGCTAGTTTATTTATGCAAATATCTGAAAACACAAAGGGTCAGAATCACAGAAAAGAATGTGCAAAAATAAATAAATAGTACTTGGCCAAGTGTAGCTCACTATTTCCATGGCAACATGCAATAAAACCCAGTTGTATCATCCAATGTACTAACAGGATATACTTTTAGTATTTTCACCTCACAGGTGAAAAAGCGTCTTGAATTCTATTTTCAATTTTTCAACTCAAGCTGCACCCGCGGTGTAATCGCCGCTTGACATCACTGTTAAAATAGAATTAAAAAAACAAGGGCTGTTGCTCAGCCGAATAAAGCAAATCTCAAAGCTTTCCAGGCTGCAGGAAACGGTGCGAATCTCATCTTCAAAGGACCCATCTGCCTTTTCTTTTTCCCGCTGCTGAGGTTTTGGCGCTGAATTATTGATGCGTCAACCTATACGTGGTATTTTAAAACTGGAAGTAATCTAAAAAGTGGAAAAGTACTGACCAGAACCAAACTTGCTGAATTAGCCCGTGTTAGCTGATATTATGGTGCTCGGTTTTGGCTAAAGAAGTGGAACTTTTTTGTTGTGTTATAATGTGATTGCGTTTAAACCGTTAGCAGGATAACTGCATATATGCAGAAGTCCACGTGACCACTACTCATTTTAAAAATGAAGAATGGAGTGAAAACGAGGGTTTGATAAGGCATTTGTCTCCTATTTCAGGGTATCAACCGGTGCATATTTGCTGTAGACCGGAGCGAAGTCCACACGGATTAGTGTTGTAGTCTGCTCACTGATCTTCTAAATTACTAACTACGCCGGATTACTTCATCACATGCGTAACTAAAGGCAACCTTGAATAAAACCGGTAATCTGTCACGGATGCTGATGCATCCACCCTAAATATAAGATTAAGAAACGGAGGTGAAGGAAGTAAAACCCTTTAACAGGATGCTTCCTGGAAATACGATGCTGAGGTTAATAATATGCTTGTGATGTAAGATCCGAAGTGTTCACACGGTTCCTGGCCTGTCTTTACAGGAACATGATTGGCCTTTGTAGGTCTGCAGAGGTGAGAGCCTAAAGGTCGCCACTTCAATGGCGTGGACTGAGAAACCATCGCATCTACAGCCAAAGCCAGAGCCAGAGCTGAGCCTCCGCAGTCTCGGCACTCAGACTTTGTCCTCAGCCATCCTCCAGGTTTTCCTCTCCCTCCTCCTCCTGCTCGTTGCCTTTGCAGACCTCTGCTTTGCCGGCCCGCCTCGCCCGGCTCGCCCGCCTCTCCTGTCAGGGCAGCCTTTCATCATATTCTGGGGCATCCTGGATTCTACCTGCTCCAGTCGGCCAGACCCCAGGTCCTTCGGTGTGGAACCAGAAGGACGGGTGGCTGTCTTCTACGAGGACACCCTGGGGAACTACCCTTATTTTGTCAGCAAAGACGCGCCGGTCAATGGGGGACTGCCCCAGCACACCAGGCTGGACACCCACCTTCAAAAGACACAGCAGGACCTGGAGGCGGCTCTACCTGCCCCGAGGTACCTGGGCCTGGGCGTGTTGCGCTGGGCAGAGTGGCTTCCCCAGTGGTCAAGGAACCAGGCGAAACAGGCAACGTATCTGGAGGCATCGCGGAAACTGCTAAAGACTTTCTTTCCAAACTGGAGCCAAGAGGAGGTGGAGAAGTGGTCAAAGGTAAAATAATAAAATCCTGCTGAATAAATTCTTTTCCTTTAACTCAACCAATGCAAATACCCAACTGGACAACTACTGACATCACAATGATGAAAGGAAGAGAGTGACCGTGCTGATATAAAAGCACCTTAAATCAAATGAAATCCAACAATCCTCACTGCTCATTTGGACCCTGATGGATCAGATATTGGGCTGTTTGAAATGTTTTTAACCTTGCACACAAACCAAAGTGTTCCACTACCGCTGAAAATTCAACAGGGAGCTCTGTGGTCAGAAAAAGAAAAAAGAAAAATGGAAAGAATGACTGCATTTGTGGAGAACGGAGGAATTGTAGAAGTTATGCAGCATAGTACAACAACTATATCTGTGACGCTACATGCTAGTGTGGCAAAGGTATGACAATTAGTTAAAAAAATTCAATTTTATAAACTAATTCCCACAGGACAGAGTCAAGCCATATTTAGATGGAGGATCTGAATCAGTAAAAAGGTACAAATTTAGCACCTGTGAGGCAGGAACACGGGGAAGCAGCACCGGCTCAGCAGGAGGCAGAAAACACAACCCAACAATGAGTTTGAGCTTGTGTTTCTCCTTTTCAGTTGATCTTAATTGGCACGGTAAACTAGAATAGCGATTTGCTCATGACGTAGTTTGGAGATTTCATTTATTCTTGCATATTTTGAGCCTGTGGAGAAAAATTCCTTGACTTGAATTCGGTCCTGAATCTGTCTTGCGGAGCTCCCCAGTCAGGCTGCAGATATTTTAACACTGCGGGCGCTAACGTGGTGACTCACATAAGAGATCAACGAGTCAGAAAGACAAAATTACCACATTCAATTCGGAAGGGCTGACAGCCTTATCTCCTCCACCGCGCGAGCCTACTCGCTGAATACGGAGGTAGGTCCAGTTGGGAAAGCCCCTGGCTCTGTCGGTGGATTAAACTCAGCAACTGCTGCTTCACGCACAGGAAAACTTTTCAAAATATCAGAGGGAGAGTGAAAGCTGCTAGCCTCATCTCATCTGTGACCCCCTCTCTCTCTCAGGTGGACTTTGAGGCTGCGGCGCAATCGCTAATGCTGGAGACTCTACGGGAGGTCAAAAGGCTGAGGCCCAAAGCGTTATGGGGCTTTTCCCCCTACCCCGCCTGCTACAGCGGCGAGCCCTCCCAAACCACACTGGCTAATTACTCCAGCCAGTGCCCCCCTGCCGAGATGGCGCTCAACGACGACCTGCTGTGGCTGTGGAGACGCTGCTCCGCCCTCTATCCTCTCCTCACGCTGGAGAAGGTGCAGGTGGGACAGGCTAACTCGCCCATCCCCTTTTTACAGATTGAAGCATTTGGTTTTCGATGGATGGAGAGTAGAATCGTGCATCGCCGCTGAAAGGCTCTTCACGTGTACACTGTGTCCCCGTCTTCCTCAGAGCGGCAGCGCAGGAGCTCGGCTTTACTTGTCCAACCAGCTCAAAGAAGCCCTCCGAGTGTCGTCCCTGACCAGCTCAGCCTTCGATCTTCCCGTGTTTCCATTGGTCAAGAGTTTCTACGCCTCCACCAACACCTTCCTGTCTCAGGTGAGGACAGAGTCGCTCAGGAAAACGCGTGACATCACTTTTGAAGCCCGACTAGAAAATGAGAAGTCGATCCCACTTATCCCTGTGCTAGCGTCACCTAGCTGAATTACCCTGAGGAGAACATTTGTGTTCATCTGAAATCCTAAATTGGCTAAATATTGAACATGATCTGCATTTTGTGCAGGCTGATCTGGTCAGCGCCGTTGGGGAGAGCGCTGCCATGGGAACAGCGGGAGTCGTCATCTGGGAGAAAAGCGAGACTAAGACGGAGGTACCTGACTCAGCTTCAGTCACGCTGACAAAGTGCTCGTCCGTAGTTCCCCAACGATGGGTTTGTCCCTCCGGACGACACCAAAGAGAGCCTTTTCACAGCAACAACACAAAGATTTCTGTACGTGTGTGTTTTCACATCTGACCGTGTGGTTTGCTCGCCAGAGGGAATGTCAAGACCTGGCGGAGTTCGTGACCAAGGTCCTGGGACCGTACTCCTCCAACGTGACCGCGGCAGCTCGCCTCTGCTCGGCCTCGCTGTGCCAGGGAAAAGGTCGATGCGTCCGCCAAAATCCAGACAGCTCGGCCTACCTGCACCTCCCACCGCCGTCTGAGGCTGCAGGAAAGGCAACGGTAAAGGTGAGCGGAAAGCAAAAAAAAGAACAAGCCCCAGCTCAGAGGACGCGGAAAAATTAATTCTCTGGACAAGCAAAGTCAGACAATAAGCTGTTTACGCGTGCTAGCGGAGGCTTTAATCTCCTGTTCTAATCATTGTGACATCATGCACGGACTGAAGACATAGGACAGCGGTCGCCACGGTAACCTTAAGAAGTTTTTAGTTGAGAAGCAGCAAATATAGTTAAGTGGGGAGACTTCACAGCGAGAAGGTTGTGGGTTCAGAAGCTCCAGGGGCGTTTACGTGCTCTCCGTTTGTCTGCGTGGGTTGGGAGACAGGTGGAGAAGAGAAGGTAAGGGGACCGTGGGAGTAAATGTCAGGGTTTAGGGTCCGTCTTTGTATGTCAGCCCTGAGATGAGCTGGTGATTTGTTCAGGGTGAACGCCGCTTCTCGCCCGAGGGCAGTTGGAATCAAAGAGAACTCCAGGATCTAGCTCTCCTGCTCTCTGCTCCGCCCTACAGAGGCTCCGTCACCGTCGCAGCAGAGCAGCAGCAGACAGGTGGCAGAGAGAGAGAGAGAGAGAGAGAGAGAGAGAGAAGTTCTCGTCTGTGGGGAAAGTTAAAGCAGTTCCAGTGGCTCATTTTCAGTCATGACTGACAAACTTTAAAAAAAAGAAACCAAAAATAAACCAGGCGACGTAGTAGCCCGAGGACCTTCCTTCTGTGTCTAGGATGCAGAAATGCAGAGAGAAACACAGCAAC
The DNA here is from genome assembly GCA_000180735.1 of Tetraodon nigroviridis. Lineage (NCBI taxonomy): Eukaryota > Metazoa > Chordata > Actinopteri > Tetraodontiformes > Tetraodontidae > Tetraodon > Tetraodon nigroviridis. The sequence goes on from CAAE01014710.1 coordinate 1,114,123, forward strand.
TGAGACACAACAAAAGCAGAGGTGCTGGACTTTGATCACAGCGCAGAACACAAGAACGCGGTGAACGCCGCACCTCTCTGTACTGAGCCTGGGTGAAATTCAGATCCCCTGCGGAACCGAGTAACCACGAAGAGGAATCACAACTTTCACCTAAAAGCTTAAATCACATTTGTCTGAGTTTCATCTGGATGGACATATGTGACAGTTGGGAAGCTGTACAAGGTCAATCAACAGATTTAAAAAGGTTTCTCAACATGCATCCAACAGGAAAAAAGCACATTTATTCCGCAGTAAGAAAACGGTTTTCATACTTGTGTGAGTTACATATGGAAAGTGTTTCTGCCAGCTTTCCATCTACCATCACAGATGTTTCCGTCTATTCACACCCTTTTCTATCTCAGCCAGAGGAAGCGAAAGCCACCGAGGAGCTGGACAGCCCCACCAACCCAGCAGAACCGGACCCAGCTGAGATCTGGAAGAAGGACTTCCAGTGCCAGTGGTACAAGAGCGCAGAGGGCGACGTTTCAGACCAGCTGTCCCTAAAGGACGGCGCACCTGCCGGCGTCGGAGTGGAGCAAAACGCGAGAGACGTGTTACAGAGCACAGCAGCTCCTAGCGCAGCGTCCATGACAAGAACTGCCCCCGTCAGCGGAAGTCCAAAGCCTTCGCCGGAAGTAGCGACAGACGGCGGTCCGAGACCGCTCGGCGGCCCAGACCTGACTGCCCTGCTGCTGTTGGTGGCCGCAGGCCTCTGCGTGGACCCTTGAGTTCCAAACAAACTAGCCTTCACCTGAAACGTCAGTGCTAAAAATGCAAGAAGAGACCTTCAGAAGTGCCCTTGACACTTTAGACACTGGACCCCCGCTGGCGTGCTGCTTTGTAGCTGGATTCATCCAGAAACCCGTCAATCAACGTGCCAAGAGACAGTTTTTTTTTCCCTGTGTTGCACATTTTTATGCCAGGGCAGCGCTTTGCAATATGGGACAATTCCACATTTAAAGGTCTGTTTGAGGTCACACATATGGAAATCTGCGCAGGCTAGCTCGCTAGCTGCGTAGCTTTGACACAGTAAAAACCTGCTTGGAGGAAGTAAATGTCTGAGAGTCGTCAATAAAGTATGAGCAAAGAAAATTCAACAAAAAGAAAAAGCAGCAACCAAAAAGCAGCAAAGCAGCAATCAGCTGTAAAGGAACAAGTCCGATGGACCCTGCCGCGTGCAGAAGATGAAGAAAACCACAGCTCTTGTTTTGGCCAGCGGCGCTCTCCACTGAAGGACTCCGGACGAACGGAAACCTTGGCTCCTCCCATTTATTCATCCTTTCACTCCCAGACATGGGAAGTTTCCTCAGCGCTGGCGCCAGTCTGCTGTGACGCCGTGCAGATGCGGAACGGCTCCGAAGTAGTGTGACGACTGATTTCGGTGCAGGTGGAGGAATCAGCTGTGCTGCCACCTGATCCCAGCTTCTGCAACAATTAGTCAGACTCTTGCGTTCATGTAGAGGTCAAATAATCGGTATTACTGCATTAACCGGGTTCTTGTTGTCCCTCCATTCGCGCCCTTCATTGCTCCAAGACAGGCTGCTTTTTTGCAACTTATGGAAATTTATTTTCATTAAAATATACACACGACAAAGGGTATCTAAATCATTTTTAGTTACAGAAAGAGATCATATGTACACAGATGCATCTGATTTTACAACAGAAAGTTAATAATATACATATTTATATCATAAACAATAGCAGGAAAACTCTCCCATATCATCTCATCTGAAACTTAGACTTGGTCTAAGAAACGAAACCTCCGAAGCATTTACATCTCCATTAAAAAGCGGGGTTGAACGATCCTCTCTGAACAACTGCGGGTTTGCAAACGGTTTTCATGCAAACATGGACTTGCAAACGGTTTGTGATGCTGATGGCAGGATTTCCTGCTGTGGTGGTGGAGGAGTGCACCCACGGAGGCAGAGCCGGGTGTCCATCCAGTAATGAGGTCTTCATGACCTAGACTTTCACCACAGCTCGGCGGTCGGTTTGGAAAATGACGTGGTTTAAGCCAACTTTAAAAGGCCATCGTTACACCAGCGGCACAGACACCCCGACCGCATCAGGACTTGAAAGAATCCCCACACTTAGTATAGAACACAGATTTACTGCAGAGCGGATGAACTGAAGACCAACAGTTGTTAGTCTCAAATGCTCCGGGGCTCCGAAAGCTTCAGCTGGGTGATTATTCAACAATGAGTTTTGGCAGCCTCACAATTACCATCTAAACCGCCTGATTTCATTAGACTGTATTCAAACAGGTATAATGAAGATAAACAGGCGTTTAATGGCTGCCCAGAGTGGAACTGGGGGGTTCTATTTGCCTTGTCGCTCTTGGATGACCTTTAAAAGTTCCCTTATCGCTGATGCTGAAAGCCACTGTGTGGGCCACATATGACACTTTCCAAGATTTCCCATCGAGGTGCACACATTTCATTGGTGGCTTTAAATGAGAGAGGCAGACTTAAATGGATGAACAATCTGACGGAGCGCAAACGGAGTGAAATGGCTCATCGGTTCACAGAAGTAAAAGCACACACGGTTAAAAGCAACGAAATAAATAAACACACAGACACAAGATACTCCTCCCCCGATCATTCAGCCAACAGTGAAAGAATCTGAACCTCTTTGCATAAGATTAAAAAATATTCTCTCTGTTCCTGTGCAAAAATGGGTCTCAGTTCATCCTGCTCTCCCCAGGAGCAAGGAGAGAAACACCCCCCCCGCGTGGTTGTGACAGGGTAGTGCAAACCGAACTAAGCGAGCTGGACGGACGAGAAAACCCCCCCAGAAGAGGAGACCCTGACATGCGAGGAGGACATGTACCGGCAAGAGGATTGGCATGTTCCGTAATGAGTGATTCCCCAAAAAAAAAAAAAAAGAAAAGAAAGGTTAATTTGTGAAGATTCCATTTTGGTGGCGGTCCATCAAAATCTCACCACGCGGACATCAGTAAACGAGGGTCGAGCGGAGGGACAACCAACGGCAATCAGTCAGCATGCTCAGCAGCAGTGCTTCCGGAATTCCAGAGGTACGCTTTGTTTGCAGTGTATGAGTAAGTGTGTGTGTGTGTGTGTGTGTGTGCGTGTGCTACCTGTGCAAAACTGTTCACTTAAGAAGAGCCCGGTCCTCTGCAGCCGTCTCCTGGATGCCGTGTGTCGCTGCTTGCTTGCTTGCTTGCTCCGGGGAGGCTGCCTCACTTGCAGAGGGCCTCCAGAGAGTCCAGGGTGCGCTTGATGTCGCGGATTTGTGCGGCCAGTGTGTGTATGGGCTGCATGGAGCGGTCCAGCTCCTCGCAGCGTGCCATAAGAGTGTACATGCCCTGTGGGAGCCAACACATAAGGCAAGCAATAAGGAAGGCGCAGCTGAATGTAGCGAGTGCAGGAACATCAAGCACCGCTGCGCTCGGCCACCCACTGTGGTTTCTAACTCTTTTTAGAACAAAGAAAATTGCCTTGTGTACCTTTATACTCATGTCCACAGACTCCCCCAGGCTGTCCACAGAGTCTCTGTAGGTCTGGATGTAACCCACACTCAGAGCGGTCATCTGGACGTGATGAAGAGGTCCATCGGTCATCGGGAGATCAGAGGTTTTGTACAAAGGCAGAGGAGGAGGAGGAGGAGGAAGGTCGGACTCACGTTCTGGATGGTTCCGTTGAGGCTGCGCATCATCATCTCCACACTGTGGGCCACTTCCTGCGTGTGTCTCTGCAGATCCAGCAGAACTGTGGGATCGATAGGAGGGATATCCGCTGGTCTCCGTGTCGGGGCCCGGCCTCTGTAGATCGGACCCGAGCAGTCGGCTAAATTTAGATGGACAGAAACAACATTATGATCTGACTCATCCTAAATCAGCAGGCAGCTGCCACAGAGGTGGTGGTGAAGATGTTCGGGTTCCACACTCACAGTCACTGCAGTCCAGACTGGGCTTTGAGCTCATCTTAATTTTCTGCTCCAGGTTCTTGGTGATGAAGTTAGTCAGGTCTCCTTCGTGACTGACCGTGCCTTCCAGCTCCAGAGCAGAGGAGATGGTGGCCCGCCGGCCCTCCGGCTGGCCTCCTCTGCCTCCTCCCCGGCCCCCAGCGCCAACTGTGGAGGACATGAAAACATCTGAAATCACTTTTCCCTTTACGTAATGATCATTTTGACTCAAAAACTAGTTTTAATTGCAAAGGAAGAGAATGAGGAGCTAACACCAAACTGAAAGGGGGCTTCAGATTCACCTCCACAGGCTTGGCTGATTTCGTCCAGGCTCTTGCTGTCCTGCATCCCCCGCCCGTTGCGCACCCAGACCTGGGCCATGACGTGTGGGGGGCACTGACAGTCGTCTGTGGGCAGAGGAGGTGTGGAAGGTGAGGTAGAGGAGGCCGTGCTAGGACCCGGGGCTGACGAGGAGTAGTGCTGTGAAGGCTGAAACGCAATAAGGGGAAAGAATGACGTTAATGAGCGAATATGCAATCACATCTGATGAAATTACACTGACAAACACAATTTTCATCTCCTCTTTTTCATCATCCCAGTGACTGAAGAGCGCATCAACATGGTTTTGATAGATCTTAGAAATATAACTGAATTGACGTCTGATCAGTGTTCACTGTTAGCCTTTATTAAACATCAGCATTATTGCATTTTCTGAATTTCCTCATCATCTTCTGTACTCTGATACGCATAACCTAATAAAACTGAAAATAATTACACTTCACCCACCTCTGCTTTTGTCCTTCCTCCCACATGTGGTTGAACCCATTTACTGTCGTTCTTTTCATCCTCCTCCTCATCCTGTTTTTCCTTCTCCCCATCGTCCTCTTCTTCCTCGGGGCCGTCGGCGCTTTCGTGCAGCTTCTCTGTCCCCGTTTGCTGTCTGTTGGATGAGGCCTGACCCTCAGACTCCTGAGGACTGTCTCTGGAGCATGTTTCAGAGTCACCTATTGCATTGGAAGTGAGCGATGGCGAAGCAGACGTTCCCTCGTGATTGTACACTTCCAAGCAGCCGTCACCGTCAGACACTCTGCTCTCAACGTCTACATAGTTGCCAGCGTCCTGGGGATGATCTCCGGAAGGGGACACTCGGCCCCCTGCATATTTCACCGAGGCTGGAATTTGAGGTCCGTTCTCCGGCAGCACAGGGGTCACAACCCCGTTGGACACCCCGGTTTCGGACACCTCTGTGCCGGTCACAGGGGAGAGACTCATCCCTCCACCTGCTGGTGAACACAGGGACAGTGTTTCAGGAAAACACCAAAGATGTGGATGCTAGACATTCACAGATTATTTTATATACACCTGTATTGGTGCCCGTCTACTGGACTTTTAATGTTATTGTCGAGATTGAGCACCTATCAAGGATGCATTAACCCACTGCTGTCGCAATGTCTCAGATGTGCGTAGTTGTTATACTCGACGTAATATAAACTGCTTGGCATACTTTGTCAATAAACTTAGTTTAACACTGGCCTGCAGTCAATTTTGAAGAAGTACGAATATCAGCTACGAACGTGGACAGCGGGCGGGCAAATACATATTGTTACATTAAAGTCAAACGGGAACAAAGTCGCAAAGAAGCTACGAAACTCGCCACTGAGGAAGTTGGCGTTCTTCTGCCATTAGCCACCGTTAGCTAACTGCCTGGACGTAGTATTTTGGTACATTATTAGCTAGCTATCTCTTGCTGCCCAGGCCTTGAAAACATTATTTTTACGCTAATTTTTAAACATTTTTGTAACAATGACATTAAGCAGAGTGATGAATTGTAGATGCTTTCCTTTTTTTGAAAACACAAATCCGAACTGGAAGTAGAAAACACTCACCAGGGTAGTTTCTAGTCAGAAAATATAAGCAGATGTAGTGTCCGACCGAAAAAGCGCTCCCCATGAACGGTGCAGAATGATTCCGCTTTGCAAAAAATAATAAAAAAGAAAAAAAGAAAAGTAAAGTGATTTTTTTTAAAAGAAATCACACCAATCACAGTATAAATATACTTAAAAATTCTGCATGGTTTCTACTGTCACGTTCTTATTTTTTAAAGAAAATTACGTTTTCGAATTCCAGGAGCGGCTCGTCGTGTAGTTTTCTATTTAGGCCTAAAGATGGAGACAAACACCGCAACTGATTTCTTATTGACTTGCTTATGTAAACAGTTTAAAGGACTCGAATTTATTTTCAAAGCAGCTAAACATACCTTCATAAAGACATTCTGACTGGCCTGCTTAACAAACAATCAGCATAACAAACATAAATATGACTAAATTATGAAATATTGAGCAGTATCTTGCTTAAAGCATGTTCTTTAAAAATGATTGTGCAGACAAAGAAGTGTTTGCCTTTAAACGGGCAGAACATCTGCAGTCCTTAAAACCCTTAAATTTAACATGAAATGATGGTGCACCGGAAGATTGAGGATTAAATCACCACTATCACCACATCCGACCATCTAGTTGCATTTTGAATCTCGCTCATCCATTCCAGGCCAGCTGCTTCCCTCTCTACTAGTTGGGATTTGTCTATTTCTATTTCGAAATGAATGAATCTGTCTGTCACAAGGACAGATGCTGAAGGCAACCGCAGCAGCGTCCTTCGGGGGGAATTTCTCTTAGATTTACTGGCCCTCAAGTACAATTTTGGACAGAGAGTGAAGGTTTGTGTTAAAGGTTTAAGGTCTCATTTTCCAGGATGAAATGCAACAGATCAGTCCTCATTCCTTTTTTTTTTTGTTTTACGAGTCTGTGATTATGCTTGGTTCAACATGTCTGACCAAAGAGTCTTACATTTCCAATAATTGTTCATGCAAAGCAGAAAACAAACAAAAGAAAAGAAGGCGCTCGGCTGATGAAGTGTATCACTGGCCCTTTACACTGCTCAGTAGGAGGTTAAAAGTCTTGAAGTGTCTGCCAGTGCGACCACATACTGTGGTCGTACACACTACTGGCAGAAGTGGATCGTATTCGATGATTGGGTGCTATTTTGGAGAGAAGTCAATGGTGGTCAAGATAAAAATGCAAAAGTGGATTAAGCTGTAACTGTAGCTGCGCTGAGTTCAAGGAGATGGAGGATAAATATGTAAACTTATCTTCTTTGTGGGAAAGACAAGGGTACAGTTTGCGTGTGTGTAATGTAAATACTAAGAATTCTGGAATCATAGGATGGATTTAATTTATTACATGCACAGAAAAGTGACACAAAAAGCATTTTTTAAAGATAATTTAATGTGACTTTTTATGGTTTCTGTTGGCCCACATTTTCCATATCAGTTTAAATACTCTAAAATGTTTGTGTCCGGGTGAAGTAATTATATAGTGATTTTCCCCCCCCAAAATAAACCAGACACACGCTGATTTGGAAGCAGACCTTTATACATATTTACAAACCCAACGTCTCCACACGAGAGGAGATTTTGTCCAAGACGGTTTTATCCCGACTGCACAGAAGCTAGCCTGAAAAAAACAAAACAAAACAAAACAAAAAAAACCCCATCAACAAATACTGACACCAGGATACAGAAAAACAGCACAGAGAGTGAAATGAGGAGCTGCAAGTCGGTGAAAATGGCACCTGCTGCCCGTTGCGTGTGTTCAGCATGAATGTACACACTTTTCACACTTGTACATATACAACATGTCCAGAATAGGATTATTTATTTTTTAAACATGGTGTTAGATTTTTTTTGGAGATGTGCAGACACAAAATGCAGAGGAGAGAGCTGAAATCAGGGTTCCCCATCTGAAATGTGTGTATTTATTCAGCCTGTGTTTGCTGCGCAGTGATGCATCACCTGAAGTCTGGTGGCTCAGCTGCGGTAAAAGTTTCCTCTACATGTGACCTTAGTTTCACATTATGTTTAGCTTCAACACCCCAAAATATCAGAAAACACAATGGACTCTTGATTACATTTGGATTATGCTGCCAGCTTCACACTCGCCCACACTCCCTTTCATTTCTGAACGCTGTGACCAACACACACTTTGAACGTTCCCAGCCAAACACTCCCTTGTAAACTCCCCTTCCAAGAAGCAGCTAGATGCTTGTTAGCTCTTTCATGTGGCCGGAAAGGCCACCACGTCTGTGAGCTGAAGCTTTGTTGTTTTGGAACTCTCCTTTAGCATCATTAGTGTTTCCGATGGGTGACTCCTCTCTTTATGACGCTTGAAATCGACAACCACTGTTGACCACCAGTTAGATATTTGTTCTCTCATCTCGGTTTAGTTCAGGTTTGAGGTTTTCTGCAAGGACATTTGTGTGCTGAGGAGCCCCGGGAGGACAGATGGGACCGTGACAGACATGCAGGCAATTTCAAAGTCTGAGCTCAATCCTACGGGACATGCGCGTTTCCTGCTCTTTTCTATCCGTGTGGTTGATTATTACTGTACACCGTCTCGAAATACATTAAACAAGCAGAGCAAACAAATAAATACCAGTACAGATAAAGTTAAATACAGGACAAACACTGTGCATTGAAAAAAGAACCGCGTCTGGCAGAGTCCATTTGTCCATTCCCTTTGCTTGTCCACCTGGTAAAATAAAAGCTTCTATATTTTACCTCGGGCCAGATTCATAATTTACAGGCAGATGTGATGTATTATTCCATTTCTTTAGCTGAGCTGGAGTCCTCTCGCCGTTGTCCAAGTCCCACATGTAATTTGCAGCCACAGATTGACGAACATGCATGTTCTGCACAGTCTCTTCCGTCCATTGCTTGGTCCTCGATCAATCATCCTTTGTTGTCCACAACATTTCCAACAACTAAAATCGATTTAATGAATTCTATTTTGAGTCAGTACACTTGCTTAAATGATGTGCAGATGCGTCCTAGAAAAACCCAGTTTTTAAGTTTGTAAACTTCTTATCCAAAACACTAAACTAGCACTCAAAATAGGATGGAGCGACTACTCTCATGTTCCAAAGTCCTGCAGTTTTTGTACACCTGATATTTCTGGAAACCTGGAACCTTGATGAGAAGGTAATGAAAGCTACTGCAGCAGCGTCTCCACCTCATCAAAGCGCTGCCTTCCGTCTTTGTTCTTTGTGGGTAGTCGCGGTGCAACCCCGCCGACCTGAAGAAACCAACCAAAGTCTCACTGGAGGTCAGACTAGTGGAAAAAGACGCCGCTGTGGTGCTTCAATTGATGCACAGCTCAGAACACACACCTTCTCAGAGGCTTTTAATTATTCAGCGCTGCTTTTAATTTGATATGCCTTTCTTTGCCTCGCTTTCTTCGGTTCTCTGATCTGTTTAATCTCCACCTAAATGATTTGTTTTCTGACTGACTATGAGCTTTATGACTCAGAATGAATCTTTCCAGTGGTACAGAAAACAGAATTTTGAAAACAGCATGTTTGAAAACGACTTCTTGCATCTGCAAAATCTCAGTTTTGCAAGATCAAGTTGGAACTCAATGCAACCAGCATCTGTTCCATCTCCTGGACAGTGTCTTCTTCACGGCTAAAGAGGCTCCACAAACGTCCTTGGAAGCAGCGTTCATTTCTAAAGCGTTTGCTCGTTCTTCAAGTGATTTATATCTATGTTTGGAAGAAGAAAGAGTGTTTTTTTTGTTTTTTTTTTTTTAACTCTGTCGATGCTCCAAATCATAAATCTTGAAAGCCTTATTCACAACACAATCAGCTGAATTAAATGACAAGGACATGCTTTTCATCGAGAATTCAACATGCTACACAACATAAGGAGCTGGACTTAAACTGAGTGTGTGTGTGTAAGTGTTTGCTGCTTATATCCTCCATGAATGTGCTGTATTGGTTCCTAATAAAAAGACTGGCCTTCCTCCTCAGAGCTTCTACAGTCTCAAAACATACAGTCCATATCTGTCCTCAGTGTATAAGTTAAGTGTATATGTGCGTGTGCGTGTGTATTTTGCCATAAATGTGTGTGTGTGTGAATCAGTGGAAGTAAACTCTCTGTCCAAGACACAACTCAGGCACTCCTCGGTGCCCTCTGTTGTGGCTTGCTTCTGCTCTTCCTCCCCACTGCTCTTCCTCCGCCTCCCCCTCCCCGTGCTTTTCCACCTCCGTGCTTATGTCGCTCCCCCTTTTCTTTCTCCTTGTAGAGCCCGGTGGAGATGTCACCGTGACGGCGCTGGTTCCGGGGGGGGCGGTATCCCAGCGCCTGGCAGTGCTGGCCGATGTTTCCAGGGTGAATTAGCGCCATCACGTCTTCGTACCAGCGCTGGGTTCCAGTGCTGTGATACAAAGATCCGGACCAGGGGGAGAGAAGACGGTCGGCAAAGGGGCTCCAGACGGTCAGACGGACGGTGACGGCAGTCCAGTGGTAACCGTGCTCCTCCACCTGGCAGTGGTAGACTCCGCCGTGAGACAGCTCGGCCTGACGAATTAGAATTCCCCGCTCGATTACCACCAGTTGGTCACCCGTAACCACCTGGAGACCAGACGAAAGCAGGTTTAAAGGACAGATTTCTTAGACTCGACCAGGTGGACACGTGCTCACGCGTGCGCTTACCTGGTTGAGCTCCGGGCTGTTCTCTCCAGCCTGTTTGTACCAGGTAACAGCAGCGTGCCTAGAGCGTGGCAGACACTCCAGGTAGGTGCTGTTGCCCTCAGCAACCATCATCACCCTTTGCTCCGCCTCTACTTGCAGTCCAGCTTAAAAAAAAGTGATAGATGGTATTTTGGTTGATCTTTTTTAAAATACACAGATTCACAAACTTCCCTTTTATTTTGATATTCCCTACATAAACACTTTAATTCATAGGCAAGACAGTGATGATGCAAACATTATTATAAAAGTGTTTTTTTAATTAAAAAAAAAAAAAAAAAAAGGTTGGAGCTTTGTTTGAGTTCTGTTTGAGATCATTTGGGCTAAAACTGAAGGATAAGGAGCTCCGCTTCTCACCTCCCTGCCTGACACACTGAGTGAGTGGATCTTCATCCTCCCCTAAGTGGCGAGCGTTCCTCCTGCAAGCAAACAGTCGTTAACAGTCTGCTAGTTGTAGACCAGTTGAAGTGTGTAACAAATGACTGACCAAATGAACATCATCCCGACAAAGCTACATGCAGGTGGTGGCTTTAAAAAGAGCTGCAGAAGGGCTGAACGAATGAATCTCAAGGGAAACTGCTCTGCGGGCATCGGTTGGCCCGTGTATAATGTAAAGCTGCATGCCAGGCTGAGTAAAAGCACACACGGGCTAATATAATTAAATAAGAGAACAAGAACTTCAAATGAAGTTTATAAAAGTAGATCAAGATGTTGCCTGTAAATGCAGATGCAGTTCAGATTCTTCAGTTTGAGGGGAGAGTGGAAAGTACTGCTGGTGGTTATTGTGGCACAGGAAAAGAGGCTTGGCAAAGAAAAAAACGGCATTCTATAACGCTTAAAATTCCATTAGAGTTCAGATAAAGTTTGAGCCACATCTCAAAGAATCAACAAAGATGGTTTGAGGCATGAAATGGATCACTGTTATTTAGATTAGTGCTGTTTAGGAAGGAGTGAGCTCGTTGGCCTGCCGTACCTGCGCACTGTGGGCATGTAGGGGCTGCAGGCGTGGCCGTCCCACGTGCAGTAGGGATCTCTGGCCAGGCAGCACTCGGCACAGGCCTGACCGTACAGCTCACACTGGTAGAGGCTGAGCTGGGACACTCCCTCCCTGGAGCCCACAAACAGCCACTGCTGCAGAGGAGAGGAGAGAAGAGAGGAAGAGGATTACAGTCCAAAAAATACAGCAAAGAAAGGTGACATAAAAGAAAAGGGACAGGTTCATGTCTTTAAACAGAGTCTTTGATGGTCTGCAGCTAAACCAGAACACACTCAAATCTGGCTGAAACTGGGTGTGTGTTTATGTGTGTATATTTCTATAAACTTGTGTGCTTAATTTTAACGTGTGTCCCTATTTCTGTGTGTATGTGTGTGTTTGTGTGTGTGTGTGTGTGTGTAGGTGTGTGTGCACCATCTCTTCATTATTGCTCTGACTAAGGGTAACCATAGAAACTAAAGATGAAGTTGTCCTTGGAGATACAAACTAAAGAAGTGAGTGATAACTGTGAAGCTTGACTCTTCTCTCTCTCTCTCTCTTGTGCTCTCCTCTCTCGGTGTGTGTGTGTGCGCGCGCGCGCGTGTGTGTGTGTGTGTGTGTGTGTGTGTGTGTAAAAAGTTTCGAAGTGAGTTTTGTCTGCTGTTTGTTACCTTTTTCTTTGAGAGAGTCATCGCTGTCACCGGTGATTTGTGCTGTGAGGAAAAGAGAAAAACAAGGCATATAGAGTTGACATGTGGTGCTGCTCATAATTGGAGCTGCGCATGTACATAGACAACCATAATAAAAAGATTTGGAGGAAAAAACAAGCAAACACTTTTGCATGTAGCACACCAAGAAGGGGAGGTAAACAGGTTTAAAAATGAATCTATGACGTAGTCTCTATTCGAGTCTGTAATCATGTTTTTAATATACCTGGAAGACCTGCATCTGCTCCAGGGTGATCTCCTGACTCTGCCCATGGTCTTTGGGAAGATGGATGGCCTTCAAAACCAGACCCGAGTCTGCAGGAACCGACACGTGAATATCAGAAAAAGCCGAATCAAGAAATACCCAAACGCAGAACCAGGGCTACCTGTGCCGATAAACAGGACATCGTAGGTGCTGTCCACCGCCTCCACTCTGTCCACCACCAGTTTACTGAATTTGTAGTGAACACCCACCCTGACCAGGAGGGGGCGCTCTCCCAGAGGCAGCACACTTTCCTGTAACAGTCAGAAAGTTACGTTTTCAACTGTAATACAATTGAACATTTGTTATTGTATGAAAATGAAATAGGCCACAATTTAATTAGACGAAATGGGGAGAATTGAATCTCTACAATAAACGAGCTGAACCTGGAGGAGTGGGTGAGTCCGACTGAAGAAGATGACGTCATCGGGGTACTCTCTGGTTGAGCTGTAGCTTCCATAAGTACTACTGGGACACTGGCAAAAGAGGGTTTAAAAAATAATGGCAATAGGTATTCACTGAAGTGCCTATTTTGTCAAATTATCTAGGCGTATACGTAAAAAATAAACAGGCAAATGGAAAGTTCCAACTTACAGTTCCTGGTCTCGGGTAAGGCACCTTGCCTGTAAACTCCGCCCACTTATACTGAGGCCCTTCCTTGTGCAGAAAGTTCCCCTTGAAAGCTCGAACTACGTCCTCCATTCTGTACACGCACACGGCCGAACCGTTGAGGATATCACTGAGGGTGAAAGAAGAGAAGGAGGAGGAAGAGTCCGTCATCCCAGCAGGGTCGCCATCAGCCGGCACGACCGCAGATCATTCAATCACCGTGTTTGTTATTACTTTTATGGTATGCAGAAATATTTTAGAAGCTTGCCGCTTTGTTAAAGCTTCGGTATATTAAATAGAAGAATGATGTGTTGTGCGAATGCTATGAGTCAGGGCAGCGGTTTTTTCCAGATTTTACTGTCAGGGCTCCAAACCAGAGACTTGGACGAGGTGAACGAATGAGCCGCCTTCATCACATAAGAACTCAGTGTGACACAGCCCATCAAACCGAGTTAAGATCGCGGCTATATTTCTACTCTGAGTGTGTGTGACTTAAATATTCATCTGTGATTGCTGCAGCTGTTAGGACGGAGCAGAGGGAGAAGTGGAATGTCTAACGTCAGACACGCAGCTGGCAAACGTTGTTTCTCTCTGAACCCTCGTTGCGTTTTTCTACTTTTACAGCAGTAAATTTGTATTTTATATCATACATAGTACAATAGGACATTGTACTTGCGACCACAAGTTTCACTCAAATAGACAGTAATAATTTAGATGACAGTGTGTGTCCTTTGAAATGCACGTGCCCACTTACTCAAAACTCTTTGAGTAACAACTTTGTAAAATAAGTTACGAAGATGTGCTGGTGCCGAAAAGCATCTGAAACATATTCTCATTACTGTAGGAAAAGTCAGCCTAGAAACACCAATAAATGTTTTATACATGCACGTGTGCCTTGTGAAAGGGCAAAAATAAGATCACAGGGTAGCGCACCTCAATGGAAGAAGTTTCCCTTCAAACAAAACGACCTTTCTGCACTCCCCAGTCCTGTGGTTAGGACCCCACCCTGGGTGATGCCTTGGATTTCCACCCATTCCCCACTGAAACTCCAGACACTTGCCAAAACCCAGAAAGAGAGCAACTCCCTGCTGCTTCCTGCCAAATCCGGTCATACTTGCGCAGCTACCGTACAGCTGTGGTGTCATGGATCACTCCCACTGCGTGCTAAGCTCCCAGTACCTTTCAAAGAAGCTGAGAAGCTGCTTGAAAATGTCTTTTTTTTCTTGCAGGCTTGTTGTGGTTTTACACCATTTACTTCTCCTATACTTGTTCCCAGTCAGTGCCTGTTTATTGAGTTGTGTGTCAGTTTATGTGTGAATCTGAGGCACTGTTAATGAGAGTCTGTCTGTCTGTCTGTCTGTCTGTCTGTCTGTCTGTCTGCTTCGTGCTCTGAACTTCTGTGTTTGTGCTGTTCCACCAGAAAGAGCAGAAAATAGCTTTTCTCTCCATCTCCCGCCTTCTTTGACTAGAATCAAACCATTTTCAGCATTGCCTGATGTTTCCAATGTTTGTCCCTTTTTTTATATAAAGTTTGTGTATGTTTACTCTGCTTTCTTCTGGGGATGTCTGAAATGTTTTTGCCTTCTTTGTTCTTTGTTCCCTTGCATGTTTTATTCACCTTTTCAACATGGCTTTGATCAAAGAAGCAACGATGTCATTAAAATTATCATTTTTATTTAAAAAAGGCCAAGCCTGTAACAGCCGTAGAAGCATTTACAAACAGACACATACTGCATGAGTCACCACGAGCTGAAGCTGTCCCGATTTCATGTCTTTGTAAAAAAACACGTCTTTGAACTCGTTTAAATAGTTTGCTGTTTAGCTCTGTGTATATTTACGTATTCATTTCAGCTTTTTCGAACTTTGCTTAGACACATACCTTGAAGTGGTAAACAGGCCATAAATGAGAGGGTTCTTCTTGTCTTTCCCATGCAGGATAAAGATGTCCTCTGGATTCAGAAAACAAGGATGGACAGATCAGGGGAGCGTAACCAACGAGACAAACAGCCTTGAGAGTGACATTACAGCTTCAAATAGGAGCATCGCGCGTTTAAGCTGCACTCACTGTAGCGCAGGTGTGCACCTGCATGCGTCTGACTGTGTGACTGATAATGTCAGGAGGGCTGGCGGCGTGGCTGGCTTGCTAATGAATCTGTAGCCATTAATAACCAGGCGTGCACAGTAGGAGACACGTCGCCTGCTGTCACTCGCACATCACACCTTCATCCTCTCACATTGTTTTGAACCCACAGTGGAAATAGATGTCATAGTCATCCTTCAACGTTCTCGCTCGGTCCTTCGCACCGTTTAACTCGATCTTTTATGCACCAGCTGTAATATATTTGCATGGAGGCTTTGATAAGTTGGGTAGTTGGGATAGTTGGGATAGTTGGGATAGTTGGGATAGGCTCCAGCACCCTCCTCGTGGCCCCGCAAGAGATGAAGCGGTCATGGGAGAAAAATAATATACTGATATTAATATCTTAAATAATCCACACTGATGGAGATGA
>CAAE01014711.1:9349-19844 GCA_000180735.1 Tetraodon nigroviridis
CGTGGTTACTGCGGCACGATAATATTTCATCCCCCACCCCCCCCCCTTCCCCGCCCCACTCTTCATCATTTAACCACAACGCTACAATCGGCACAGCAGCCTACTTTCCCTCCGCTGCAGGCTGCACTTCCTCCTCCGGGGGAGCAGAAATCCCTTGACAGGATTCAAAATCATACATGCAACAAACCCACTTAGGTCCTGGAATCATGTTTGGGCAGAGAGAATTCTGGGGCACCGTGAAAGACCGGCCCGCGCAGCAGGACCGCTGGGCCCCCGCTTGAGCTGTAATGTGGAGGTAATGTACCTGCCTCCCGCGCTGTAATCTGCTCTCTCTGCTAAGTGCCACGAAGAAAGAGCAGCGCTGACCTTGGGAGGCTGGATTTGGAGAAAGCCTTTCTAGAAACCTCAGCGTGTAATTGAGTTGAGCAGCAGGGTGGTCGGCTTTGATGCTGCGCACACCAGGGATAGAGACAGGAAGGGGCAGACGTAGCCCAGCCGGGAGACAAACACGCGAGAGGAGACATACGTGAGCAGCAGCGCAGCAACGCTAGCGGACATAACAAAGTGGGAAACAAATTCGCTAGCTGGTATATAAAATACAACAAGCTCCCCCTGCTGGGTCACTCAAGGAGGAAAAACAAGGGGACTTTAATGAAGCAGAAGCAGGGGGTAGTTTTGGTGTCACAGAAGCACCGTGAGTCTGAGGTACCTTGAAACGTTGCGCCACATCTGGTTAATTGTATTGCAAATTTAATTTCCGCTACAATGAATAGATGATCAGGATTAAGCCTCAGTTAGCCCGTGATGAGTCTGATCTCAGCGGCGAGAGTATCGGTGCTAAAGCAGAAGACAGTGTGCACGTCTGGAAACAAAACTCTTGTGTGAGGGTAGGACTGAATTCACCACACCCAGCTTCTATCATAGACATCAGCGGGACCCTCCGATCCAGTGGAAATTACATTCTGTGATCTGCACCTCTGGCCTCCAGTAATCACACATTTGGTGGATTTTCTCCTCCTCATTCACAAACAAGCGTTAATGACAGAAGCCTAACGGGCTTATTTCGATAAAACGCGTTAAAATTCAGCTTTTACAGAAATCACCGCAGCTCTTTTGCAACAAGAAGGCGAAGGACAAAGCCACCGATTTTAGAGGATTCTACAGCTTTATGTAACAAGAGCAGCGCACGTGCACAAAGAAGCCGCTCATTTGTATTGAGATAGAACAGTCACATCTCATAATTCATCTAGCTTGTATAATATTCCCACTAAGCAGCAGCCGTTACGCAAATGAGTCATTAGATTCAAGTTTTGTTTCTACTGATCTGACAGAGTTAAACCAGAGTTCGGCCGAATGCAACAGGAGACACCAACACTGGCAGATGCTCCTCCCCTCCCCCGCCGCTCTGAAATAAGTTCACCTAAGAAGACAAAGAATAAAGAAGCTCAACATTATCACGGACTTATTTAGGAGGCCAATTAGGTTGGCCCCGTCGGATTATGTCCCGTAATCCGAACGCACCGCTGGAATTGGCAGCAGCTGATAGATCGCTGGGGAGCAGAGAAATCCCAGGCTGAATGTTTGATGAGGCACTTTGCAGCCCCGCAGGAGTCTCAGCTGCCAAATTGCAGCTGCAAAAATCCTGACAGGGCCTGCAGGTCTGAGAGGTCTGCGAATGCCTCTGCCTGATGGTGCAAAAACAAACTCCCGGTTTTTGCTACGCTTAAGTTTGTTTTCTCTCGGCCGGAAAATCCGAGAGCTCAAAGGCACACAGTCAAGAAGTAAAAGCCCCTGCTGGACCCACCGACGGCCCCCATCAGCAGAGCATTATCGCACCATGTCACAGAATAACTCCTGTTCTGTCCCGCCTCCTCTTGATCCCCCACCCTCCGCCATGGCCACCCCGGTGGAATGACACTTACTCTGGGTGAAGCGTGGAGGGTTATCGTTGACGTCGCTGAGTTTGACGGTGACGGTGGTGGTCCCGGACAGTCCACCCAGGTGTCCCCCCATGTCCTTGGCCTGCAGGAGTACCAAGTACTGGTCCTGGGTCTCCCTGTCCATGTCAGGCACAGCCGTGCGCAGAATACCTGCGAGAAAGACGAGGCGTTTAGCTAGTAAAACAGTGCATTTTAAAATTTCTACATACTGAAATCGAACGTTCTCCACATTTATATTGTTTATATAGATATTTTACCACAACAGCAACCAGAAAACCTGACTGAAAAAGTTGAGGGTGACAATCTGAACTACATTAGCATTCTATTACAGTATGCACATTTTTGGGGGTTTTTTTTCCCTCCAGGAGAATATTTCCCACCCGTCATTTAGACGCTAACGGCTAAAACGGGTTATAGGGCAAATTATGGAAAATAATTTCATGTAAATGGAGTTTTGTGTGTTTTGTGTTGTATTATGGATACAAGAAGGACCATAACTGCTATATTGTGTTATTTTGTGCCAGATTGCAAGTAATTTTAAGCTATTCAGCACTGGACCAGAATAACTGATGCTCACAGACAGAAATCTGGGTCGGCTTCAATTAGGTGGTTTTCTGAATATACTCAGCTTTCCGTTGTTTTAATACATGATCACTGATATCATTACCAATAAACAACTTAACAGCATTCTTATTGATAGTAATAGAAATAAATACTTGAATATTCAATCCTGTTGAAAAACTTTTAGGGCATGTTATGTCGTTGATATTCCGTGACCATGGCAACAGCGATGAAGAGGTGGAGTTTTATGGAGGAAAAAACAACAACTGCAGAGTACAAAAGTCCCATAATTTAAAAACAACCATAGCAGTGGCAGTCCAGGCATCTTCATGGCGATGATGGAACTGTTGCTATTGCCTCAACATAAACGGCTGCTGCAGACTGTCATAAAGCTGTCGTAGCTCATCACTCACCATCGGAGGCCAAGACAAAAAATCAAGTTGTTGGCGCTCGGCAAACCTCTGGCTTTTATAAAGGAAAATCTTTCACGTCTAATTGACAGATCAGCCTCTTCTCAGACCGCAGAGGCCCTCCAATCCCTTCTAAAGCCTGCGGGACGGCGTGGGCCCACAGCCTCATCCGGCTGGAGACATGACTGCTTCCGCTGATAATCTGACAGCTTTTCTGACGTTTTGGGAGACACTCAGATTCCATTTGACAGCTGAAATTTATTACTTAATGTCCTCGTGACACACACACACACACACACACACACAAAGATAAATCACCCTCCGCTGACAGGCAGACATGCTGACGGAGCATAAAATCCCATTTTGCCTCTCTTACTCATCACCAGCACCCAAACGCACCGCTTCCAGCCATCGAACAGCGACCACCTCCTCTGTGTAAACGACCTGGTTCAGCCTTACCTGATCCGGAGCTGCGGTTTGCCCCGTGAGTCACGCCGAGCGCTGGCTGTCCTGAATGTTAACGAACAAGCGAGCAGACAAAATGCTGCATGTGTAGTCAGATAGAGCCCTTAGGTGATGGAGGCACTGAGAAGGTGGGTGATTGAAAACAGGGAGCAGACATGTTTAGCCAGTCAGCGGAGTAGAGGAAAACAGGCTGGGATCATTCATCCCAATTAACATTTCAGAAACTCCGCGTCTCCTTTGGCTCGCTGCAAAGGTCCTTGTGCGTCCACGCAATCAATTACTGAGGCTGGGCGAGCAAAGCACAAGTGGCGACCACCCGTGACCCGCGTGGGCCGAACCAGCGCAGGAACACACAAACAGAAAAAACTTTAATCCCAGAAAATAATGGCAGTCAAAATAAAACGGACATTGGACATTTAAAAAAACTAGAAAAAAAAAGACTCAGTTCAACCCTCCATATAAAACCTCTTTTTCTGGTTTTTGATTCGTCTCAAGGTCATACTGGCTGAAGGGAGTCGCTGGGGGAGGTGGAGGCCAACACTCACCCGTCTGCGGGTCCACGGAAAAGTACTGCTGGCCCTGCACCAGCGTGTACACCAGCTTGGCGCTGTTTCCGTACGTCGGGTCGTCGGCGTCCGTCGCCGTCACCTGGATTATAGACGTGCCTAAAGGAAATAGAAGTAGAAGGAAGGAAGAGAGAGTAATAGATAGACAGGGAGGGTGAAAAAAGAGAAAAATCAGGAGTCAGGCAGCAACAGGAAGAAGCAGCACTTTAAGAGGGTTAAGACGCTTTAGATCACGTCAAACTCTCCACGTTCAATCTCCTTCTGACGACCGTGTGACTAATATTTTATTCACCACCCTCTCGGCTCCAGCCCACTCCTCTCCTGCCACTCACCTTCCTCAGCCCCCACCTCTCTGAATTTCCTGACTGACTTCATTCCTCTCCCTCTCTCCGCTCCCCTTCAGCGCCGTCTCAGTGGGACCAGCTGCCTCTTCATTGGCCTCCACGTCCCTCCACGATGTCTGAGGAGGCGTTTGGTTTTAAATTGTTGGGGAAAAATTTGAGCAGCGGGTGGAGGAAACACATTCTGTAGGCAGGGTTTTCACATTTGTCAATGCTGATGTGAAGGTGCAGTCGTGGAAGGAATTTTCCAAATGGAATCAGTCAGATAGGATGAAAAAACAGGAGGATTTATGGGCCGGCAGGAACTTTATTTCCAATCAAAGCCATGGCAAAATTGTTACAGAGAGGAGAGGTGAGGCAGCGGGTGGGGCTTTGATAGGAAAGGAAGACCTGATCTTTTATCCTTGGATTTGACGCCATGGGCGCCTTTGTCAATGTCACAAAAACAAACTGCGTCACAGGACTTTCTGTCTGTGGTTCCAGGACACTGAACCGGGGCTAACCTAACCCAGAACCTCCCTCTGGAACCTTCCTCTTGAACCTTCCTCTGCTCCGTTTGAGCAGATGAGAGCAGAGGACACAGGTCGCACATACGCGATAAGTGGAGAAAAGTGTTGCTTTGACTACAGCGAGAAAGGAATCACAGCCCAGGGATCAAGCGCTGCGGCTCCGAGCTTGACGCAACAAGTACGAGGATGAAGCAACAGCATTGGTATGCCCCCCGTCAGCCACGTTAGCAGGCGTGGATCAAATATTCAGAGCGCCGCGCGCCCGTCTGAGCCGCTGCTCCCTCTGTCAGACACGCGCTTCAGCCTGTGAGCGAGCCAACGGAGATAAAAAAGTCATTCTGACATTTAAGGTTGACTCTCAAGGTGAAACTTTAGACGAACATTTGGAGAGATGTTGGGGATGACGGCAGATCCGAGGAGCACGAGGGTGTGAAGACGATGCTTGTGGAGCAGCAGGCTCGCCGCCACCCTCCTCCACCCTCCTCCACAGAGGTCATTATTTATTCACAGAAAGTTCTCAGCATCTGACCTCAGACCAGTGCAAAGCTTCCAGCCAGTTTGGGGCTGGATTATTTCAAAGGATTTTACCTAATAAAGACGTTTCCTAAAAGCAGCATTTAGTACTTCTAAAATTCAAAAGTGCTCTTGAAGGTGGGACCCACTCTGGAGGGGCAGAGGGGGGGGTTTAAATGGAACCTGGTTTACACTTCTTACAGACTTCCTCCTTCAACCGCTCTGCAGACGTGCTCTGAATTACAAAAGACTCAGACCTGCTGAGATTTGAATGAATTATGAGTGTAAAATGTATTTCCAGACCACCTCTGCTTCTGACACCTGCTCATGTTCATTCTGTTCTCGTCATATATTTAAACTAACTAAAAAAAGCAACATTTTCAAGTTTTATATTCATCTGCAACAGTTCACGTCTAACTATGGGTTCATGCTAACGGCTGCTGAAGCTATCAGTGATGCTAAGTTAAGCTAAATCAGAAAACCTTGAAAGGTAAACACCACTGCATAAACAGATAGTAAACAGTGACAGATGCTTCTATTTACGGCCTTTTTCCTGTCTGCGAATGCTGAAACCTGTGTACGTGTGTGGCCGATGCAAAATCATTCCTCCTCTGGGGGATCCTGTTTTATCAGCTTGTTTTACATTTATCTTCGGATGGGACGTGACCGGTTTACATTTTCACCTCGAAACCTCTGGAAGGTTCGGCTCTAGACATCTGCTGTGGATATGAGGTATTTGTTTTGGAGCCTCTACTCTACGGCTCCAGCTGGGGACTCCCTCCTGCCAAGTGTGGGTGCACGGGCGCGGCGTGAAGGTGCAGGTGAGTTTGAACAGCTAATTACGAGGAGGGAAAAAAGACTGCAGCAGAGTATGGAAAGGAGCCTTTTAGCATGCGGCGCAGCGACTCAGGTGGAGTCAGGGGCAGGTTTCCGTTATGGTCAATCATGTCAGCGCCTCGTCCTGTTTACAAGCAGCAAACATTTTCCTAACGAGCAAAGAAAAACGCTCTTCATTGGAGAGAGTCCCACGGAAGCGACACGGCGTGCACGCCATGAATATGAATGAAAAATTTCCTTCCCGCTCTCAGAAATGAGAGCTGTTTTTCTCTCAGCTGGTCTGGAATCTGCCGCTTCTTTTTGTGCTCGAGTGATTAAATGTCTTTGTGTGGAGTTACACAATCCAAAGCGCTCCAGTTACATTAAATTATGATGTAACAAACTCTAGAACATCTAAATGAGAGTTATCCGTGCATTCTGGGATTATTTTTCTAGACGGGGAAAAAGGGCACTGGGGAAAATACAGGCGTCTTAAAATCCTCAGATTACAAACGCTTCCAAAAGGAACTGAGGGAACATCTCAGCTCTGCTCCGATCTAACATCATCACCAGATGTGCCTCCAGAGCGGGATACCAGCTCCAGGCCAAGGAGCAGATTCCTCCTGTAGCTGTCAGAGGGGCAAACGATGTGAAACCAGCCGAAGGGCCCGGCGCTCTCTGCCCAGCCTGGTTCTTAAAATGTCATGCATGCCCCCGTAGAAAGAACAATGTTTCTCTTTGACTTGCATCTCGGGAGGCGGCGAAAGCGAGCCGGCATTACGATCCACAGAAACGAGGACGACCCTCAGTCACTTCAGACTTAAGATTGTTGTGAAATTAAGATTGTTGTGATCAAATTGCAATTCATTAGATTTAGAAATTTGGCTGCAAGTATTTTAAACTTTGACTCCATAAACTAAATGCTGCTTGAGTGGAAAAGCTGTCAAATTTGAATAATAACAAGTATAATTATTCCTGGAACACTTGGAGAGCCAAGAGAGGTGCGTTGGTTTCTGCTTGCGTCTCACTGGGGAGGATGATGCACGGAGGCTGAAAACGGAAACGTCAATAAAACATCTGTTCTCTGGCAGAACCTTCTGCATAATGACGATAATCATAATCATATTATCGCTGTAATATTAACTCGAACTGCATAATTACAGCCTGCATCCTGCTCCGCTGCCGCACTGCTCCGACAGGTGTTTCATCAAGAAGAGGGAAAGTTTTCATGGCTCCTACCTCCATCTGTGACAGTAATATTTCAACTCATCCGCTCCTCTCCACTAGAACAGTTCTTGCCGGCACTGCATCTTCATCTACATCCCATTTTGGTGGGTTTCCGCACGCTCGCATCCTCCGTGAAATTCCCTCTGTCTGCTCCAAGCGCACGGGGATGCAATTTCATGCCAAAAGAATAATAGAAGTGAAAAGTGCCGCCTGGCCGGCCTCTTCCTGACACCCAGAGTGTGGACGTGGCACATTTACAGGAAGACAGAGGCCTAAATATAAAGCAACCCGAGCAGAAGCTGTGCTGGGGGAGGTTCTGGCTGACTACATCTAGTCTGCAGCTCTTAGCAGAGAGGAACCATTTCATTTCTTTGCCCTCCAGAGAGGCTAAAATGATCTACTTTAGTGGTGATTCGATTATTTGTTCTTTTTTTTTGTGGTTAGCACCCAAGGACGCCATAACTCTGTTTATAAAAGGTCTGGTAATGTTCTGCATCCCCTCTTTTTCCGTTTTTCCTAGAAATTGTCAGCACTTCCCAGCGGTCAGGCGCTATTCCTAGAGGGGCAGTAAAGGTGTGAGAATGAGAGTCTCTCGGAAGGAGAGGCCACCCGAGAGGCTTTTTATTAACATGTCAAATGGATGATCCTCGTAAACCCTGAACAGGTTTGACTCTCTTTTACTTTATTACATTTCTGTTTATTAGCTGCTGTCATTTGGAAAATGCTTGAAGCAAAAAGGGGACTTGGGCTGAATACGCTATTAGTTTGTAAAATAAAATTAAAGACGCTACAGTCTGGAAGTGTGGGGGGATTAAAGCTGAATGGCTCTGGATGTCGACACTCTGCTCTTTACTAGGTTATTTAATACTGTCCTTGTTCTTTTTTACTGTCTATTTCTCAACCAGTAACCCTGAAAACGGTGTTTTTTTTTAATAACTGTCTGAATGAGCAACAGTGAAACTAAATGGTCCAGAAAGAAGAAGGTGTTTATGGTTGCAGCAGGTCAGGGAACACCTCAGAGAACACCTCAACGCGGCGTTTCCTTCCTTTCTTGACCTGCCTGCACCCTTCAGCAACCAAAAACTTGATAACTGACCGCTGTTCAATCCTGGAGCATGCTTCTTTGTTGGCCATCTTTGTTAATTGCCAAAACTCTCAAAGTTTTTTTTTGTTTTTTTTGTTTTTTGTTTTTTTTTTTAATCTGCAAAAGAAATTAAATCTATGTGAAAAAGAAGCAAAACAAACAAACAAAAAGTATGCTTCTATCTGTATTAAAAGTCCTTATACCGAAAAATGCACCTTATTAATTGAGTGGCCCTCGTACATCCTGTATCTGTCGGTCATGATTTTCCACTGTTCTTGGTTGGAATGAGCCTGTTCGGACTTCCTTGTGTTGTATTTCTTCTCGCTTTGCCACACAGAAGCGACACATCTGGCTAACAGTTAAGCTTTCAACAAACCCTCCAAGAGAATGAGCAGCTAAATTATCTGCAGCAACAAATAATACAATGCCTTTTACACTGGCCCCTAGTTGTTCAACATATACACCATGTTTCTCAGCAGAAACTAAGTCTTGAATGAGAGGGCGAAGAATTTCCCCATAACCATAGTCTTTGGTTCTGCTTACCTTACAGACCAAAGCAAGCTGAATGCAATGGAGACTAGAACGATACTTTGAGTGCAGATCACCAAGTACCCAGTAGATGGCACATAACTTGTTTATTTCTAGAAGTTCCCAAAGGGTTTGTTGTCTCAAAATCATCAATGTAAAATGAATAAATTAATTAATTAAAAAAATATGAAAAAAACAATCCTAAATCCTGGCTCTTTAAAAACAGAGTTACTTTTAAAGCAGGAACCATCCCTATAAGATTTGTATATCTGTGTCAGTTTTTTCTTAGATGACATGGCCTTATCCAAAATGTCTTTATTTGCTAGCAATGCTTGCAACATTTGTAGAATTGGGAATATACAACTAACTGTCTGCTTGTCATTTTTCTGCCTAAACTCAATTGGCATTACCAGTGTATGATTGTCTTTTGCTTGCAGTTGGCAGAGATCCTCCAGGAGAAGTGAATCTCATGAATGCTTTACTCTTCTTAACCTCTTTAATTATTTCACTCACTAAAGCGTCATTAGGCTGGTTTAGTATTCTTTGAAGTGAGGCATGTAACAATGGTTGTGACAAAAACTTACATGTCCAGTGCGTTTTAAGACTTTACCTGGCATGGAAGGGCTCTATCAGCTTGAAATCTTTAAATTTAAAATGAAAGCATACAACCTATCCTGAAAGGAAAGAATAAGGAAAAGACAATGGCAATCATCACCTTGGAACAGGTGGTGAAGCTGGGGGAATGAAGGCAAGTCTGGGCTTTAAAACTGTAAAATACTCCTACCCCAACCACGATAGTTTACCTCAGAGGCTGAGGAGTGTGATCCCCCCATAGTTAGAACACAACCTCCCGCAGCGTATTGATTTGCGAGGTTCCTGGGAAGTGACCTTATGCGCATCCTCCTCTCCAGTACCCCTGAATAAACTTTACCTGGGAGGATGAGAAGTGTGATTCCACTATAGTTGGAACACACCCTGCGGTCCCCCTTCTTAAAAAGAGAGACCACTATCCCAGTCTGCCAATCCAGTGGCACTGTCCCTGATGTCCATGTGACATTGCAGAGTTGTGTCAACAATGATAACCCTACAACATCCAGGGTGGATCTCATCCACCCCCAGGGCCCTACACCGAGGAGTTTTTTGACCACCTTGACAACCTTAGCCCCAGAGATGTAGGAGCCCACCCCCAGGTCCCATGCCCCTGCTTCCTCATTGGAAGGTGCGTCAATGGATTTAAGGGTGGTCTCCGAAGTATTTCTTCCACCGATCCACAACGTCCCCAGTGAAGGTCAGTAGCACACTATCCCCAACTATACACAGTGTTGACAGTGCACTGCTTCCCCCTCCTTAGGCACCAGATGGTGGTCCAGAACCTATTTGAAGCCATCCAGAAGTCGTTCTCCATGGCCTCACCGAATCTTCCCATGATTGGGTCCTTGCGACCTCCATAGCTGCACTGCTGGTACGTTTGCTGTCTCAGGAGTCCCACAAACCAAAAAGGCCTGGTACTACTCCTTCTTCAGCTCGACACTATC
>CAAE01014712.1:0-35579 GCA_000180735.1 Tetraodon nigroviridis
ATCAGTACTAATAAGCCAAATTATATTTATGTATACTTTAAAAAAGTCCTATATATGCAAATATGGTTGGATATTTGAAGGGAGGATTTTCACCTCAGCTTTAATTCTGTACACAGAAACAAAATAAGAGTCTGCCTCACCTTTGAATTACTGAATGACCTTGATTAAACTGACATTTGTGTCACAATTTCTGATGTCCTTGTTTGTTTTTTACTCTGGCACTCGTGTTCCTCAAATATTACGTTTGTCCTGAAACGGTAGCATTGCCTTAATTCAAAGAAACCCAAGGTCATTTCTCAGCTTCTGTCTCGTTCCAGCTGCAGAGGTTGTGCTTTATGACAGTGAGGTGACCTTTGACATCGATTACCAAAATGTTTTCCAAAGAAACCCCAAAAACATAAATCAATAAAATTTCTCGCTCATATCCGTTAAACACTAGAGAGTGTTTGTGTTTAACAGAACAGCCAGAGAGTTTTTCCTGAGCATGCAACATCCTTGTGCACATGTGATGTAATACTTTATATGGATTGAGTTTTCAGAGTTCGTGGTGGCGGTGGTGATGAGCAATGCATTTTTAAATGGCTGGTATTTTGGGTATTTTAGTTTGGTATTTTTTGTTTTTCCCCTTTTCCTGCCCCTCTGCTGAATCTTGGTCAGAAGAACAGAAATATGGACAATTACCTGAAAGAATAACATGAGGAAGAGATTGTTGTAAATGTGCATCATACCATATAAAACCTGACCAGGTGAGCAACAGATTCAGCCTGGAAGACCTTCACACATGCTCTAGTGATGAGATGTTGAGGTTCCTGGGTATCAATCTGGTTACATCTACCTTCGCCACATAATACCTGCTGCGGATGAGAAGGAGAAGGTCAAAGGTCAGACGTATCTGAAGCTACTGATATTTGTCGCCAAGGATCTTGCGGAGGAAAGTATTTAACATGAAACCAGTGAAAGCGAAGCTTCACTCTTGTCTCTGTATGTGTCAGAGTTGTCTGGAACTTTCCCACATTTGTCCATCTGCAAATATTGTACTAATCCATGTAGCTCATGTAGTCCAGGCTGTTCCTGCATTGCAAAACTAGATTTTTTTTTTTTTTTACCAATCATATATAAACAGCCCTGAATCTTTCCAGCATCAGTTTTCTGCTCTTGTCTCCAGCGTGACAGATCCCACATCATGGCCTTTCTGGTGGTCAGCGCCGTCATTCTGTGCTGGTTCAGCGTGAGCCTAGCAGCTCCTCTGGCCTGCGAAGAGTTAATCCGCCCTTTGGATCAACTACAGCCTCATCGCTTGGTAGGAAGATGGGCGTTGGTGGCAGGAGGTCTGACCCACCTTCCGTCTTTGGAGAAATTCAAGCAGAGAGACAGCGCTTCCATACACTTCTCCAGCAACGCCAGCGAGACCAGTCTTACCTACACTCGCAGCCTCTGTCTGGGAAACAAGAGTCTGCATACTACATTCAACATCTCCCTGGAGGGCAGCAGCTTCACCTACGACGGGACGGACAAGAGCAACGTCAGCTCGAGCTTTATCCACACGTCTTGCCACGATTGCCTGCTGATGCGCATGAACGTGGAGTCCGGGAAGCGCGTCCACCTTTACCTGTTCAGCAGGAGGAGGCGACTGCAACAGGAGGAGATGGAGGAGTTCCAGGCTCAGGTGCGATGTTTGAACATGCCTCCACCCGCTGTGATGGACCCTGAGAAGCAACTCTGTCCAGAAAATGGACAGTGATCCAGACGTTCCAGATGATGCGAAAACCAAAGGACAAATTAAGGAGAGACAATAAAATTACACTCAAAACTAATTTAAAAAAATAGTTTTTCTTTGTGTGTTTATTTTAATTGTTTTTCCGTGTATGTACAACAATAAACTTTATTTCAACAGACCATCCTAGTCTGGTAACAAGATTTGAAATTATACTTGGAATTACAGAGTTGAGTCGAAATATCGGACTAGAGTTGAGCAGACCTTACCAAATGGCAGGCCTTGGTCCCAAGCGGACCAAGTGATGGTTCTGTCTGGACCTGTGACTGACCTTGGATAAATCTGCATGAATAGATTTTCATGGAGCATTTTCCTGGTGGTTGCGGCAATAGACAGTCTATCCAGTCAAACTGTATGTTTGCCCTGCACGACTAGCACTCCACAGAAGTGCCACAGCCCGATGCTGCATGGCACCAAAGGAAGAAAGGCTGATAAGGAAAACCGCTGTTTTAATGATGAGTGAACAGAGAAATTGTTATTCTTCCATCAGGCAGTTCAAACCAGCCAGACTCATATGCTATGAAAACCTTACATTAATGTAACTACTTTTTACTTAGTGTTTTCTTAAGATGTTGATTTTAGGCCTTCATTTTTTTTTAGGCTGAGAACTATTTAATTTAATAGAGAAATAATAAAAAAAATGTTTAGTTAATACTGTATTTGTTTTTCCTAAAAGAGCCACTATTTATTTATTTGTTCATTAATCTTCTCTGAAAATGTTGACATTTTTACTTAAAGTGTGGTTTGTTTCTTTGTTTGTTTTTTGACTGGGACCACTTTCATTTAAGAAAAAAGGGTTCTTCTGCTCTGCATTTTTAAAATTTTATTTCATTTTTAGGTTTTTATTTTCTTTACAATAAAGGCCTTAAATTCATTTGCCTGGGCTACTTTTATATATGGTTAAAGAGCTAACTTTACACTCAGTTAAACACATCCTGCAATTTGTGGAAAAATGTGGAACACTGGGGAATGCTACAAGACACAATCTTGATTTCGTTTTGGACCTTTTACCTGGAGGAAAGTTTAATAATTGGACCTCAGTGACTCTTAATTAAATACTCCTGGGCTACAAAATAGAATATTTGTATTAAAGTTCTCACAAACATAGTGGACAAAAGGGGTTGTGCACATTTCTCTTCATTTACTGTTCTTTACTCGTTTGCCTTGATGACCTCCAATATACTAATGGTTTGTATCTTAAACACACTAAATAAAAAGAGCAACCTACGAAATAAGCAAAAAGATGTTTATTACAACATAAATACCTTTAAATTGCTGCAATGCTAAACGCTGTATGTACCAACGGATAATTGGATCTAATTTAAGTCTTCATTTATGTTTAAAGTCGTGCAACCTGACTGTAATTTGACTGTCCTCGACTGTCCTTGACTTAGCTTGACGTAGCTTGTGTATGTGCCCCCCCTCCTCCATGGCACCCTCACATTTCGAGGCGAGCCCAGTACCAGAACTGTTCATCGAACGCTGCCTTTGGTGGATCAACGTGTAGCTGTGACCTCTGCATGTTAAATACATCTATTCTTCTCCAGTAGCTCATCACCATCCTGTTATTGACTGGTGACTTCAACATTGTGGGTGATGTATATTTCACAATAACAGCTCGATCTGTTTGCGAAGTCGAATCCTAATTGCGTAAGCACGGTAAATCTTACACGTGTAACCACAATCGTTCATTGCAAAGCATCAATATTTACTGAATAATGAGTGAAAGATGATAAACCCACGTGTGTAAACAATCCACAGTCACAGTAACTCATTTCTCAAGGCCAGAAAGCCAGTAATGAGTCGTCTTTCTGGTCTTTTTAGTATTGTGACATTGGGAAAATATACGGCTTTAAAACCACAGTGGCAAAGTAACGCCAGAGACAAAAATCTGATGCGAACATGTTGGCTGTGCGCGTCGTTTTTCTCTTCAGTTTGGCACATCTGAGCCAAACGACTCTGCAGAACTGTGAAGATTTGCTGCGGCCTTTGGATCAGCTGCATCCTCGCTCGTTAGAGGGGGACTGGGCTCTTATAGCAGGTAGCCTGAGTCACCGTCCCTTCTTAAAGCTTTTCGGACAAAGAGAGAGTTCCACTTCCTCCTTCACCAACAACATCGATTCCAAAAACATCACCTGGAGGCGCAGCATGCGCTCTGAAAAAAATGAGTGCCACTACCACTCATACAACATCTCCCTGGAGGGTAATAGTTTCACCTTCCCAGACCGTAGTGTGAATGCAACCTTTATCCATACATCCTGTCCTGACTGCATACTGATCAGCTTTGACGTGGAGTCGGGGAAGCGGATACATTTCTACCTCTTCAGCAGGAGGAGACAGCTGGAGGAGAAAGAGATGGACGAGTTCAGACGTCAGGTGGGCTGTCTAAAGATGCCCCCACCTGTCGTGATGGATCCAACCAAAGAGCTCTGTCCAGTGGAGGGCGCCAGCGAGGCAGGAGTGGAAGAGACGACAAAAAACTGAAGACAGCGGGAAGATCGGGGATGGTAGAGAGATTCCACACCACAGGACCTGCAACACCTCTTTACCAACAAGAAACTGTGAAACAATGGAAATCAAAAAGAATCATAATTTTTTGTTCTACGTTTAGAAATGCCTATCAAGTTTGGAACTAGGTCACGGATTGTGTACATTTTTGTGTCCTAACCTTATTTCGCCTGTTGACATTGAATAAAATTAGTTACAACCCCATTTAGTGAGCAGTACTGTATTACACTCCTAAAGTGCATCTGACTGACAATAGATATTTTCCTCTTGTCCAAAAACACTCTACAAAGAGACTTTTCGCCACTGCAGTCAGTGCCCCTTGGGAGGGTTACATTTCCATGTTTCGACACTCAAAAAAAGCTAAATGAAATATTTACGATTGGGCTCTTTTGCTGTGGCAGTGATGATGCTGCAGCATTTCACAATAATTCCACAGATGGCAAACAGAACTTTGCTCTTTGACTTTGGAAGCAACTATAAACCCAGACAGATTCTCCCCAGCGCGAGTGTGAGTCATCCATTTCCGATGACTATCTTTGTATACACAATATTCATCTGAAATGTTTGCTTCGTGCGTGATCCTTCTCCTCAGTGTGGCGTCTGTGGCCCACTCC
The DNA here is from genome assembly GCA_000180735.1 of Tetraodon nigroviridis. Taxonomy (NCBI): domain Eukaryota; kingdom Metazoa; phylum Chordata; class Actinopteri; order Tetraodontiformes; family Tetraodontidae; genus Tetraodon; species Tetraodon nigroviridis. The sequence continues at coordinate 4,897 of CAAE01014712.1, forward strand.
TCCTCTCTGCCGTGTGAGGACCTGGTCCGGCCTTTGGATCAGCTCGACCCCGGAATCTTTTTGTGGGCAGATGGGCTTTTGTTGCAGCCGGACTCAGCAATGCCACACATGAGGTGAAATTCAAAAGCCGAGACAGCGCCACTTCGTCTTTCTCAACGGGACCTCCGGCGTGCACCTGACACGCAGCGTCAGGTTTAATGACAGTTGTCAATACACGAGCTCGGGGCTGACGCCCGAGGGCAGCGGCTTCAACTACGCGATAGGCAACATCACCCTGAGCGTCCTCCGCACCTCCTGCCCAGACTGCCTGGTGATCCGCTCTCAGAGGAAGTCAGACGACCATCAGCACGTGTACCTCTTCAGCCCGGAGGAGGGATGTGAAGAAGGAGGAGATGAAAGAGTTTGAGTCACAGGTGAAGTGTTTCAGCATTCCTCGGGTGGGTCCAGGCGGACCCGACCAAAGAGCTTTGCCCCGATGAGATCTAAAGCGATCCAGCAGGTCGACATGATGAAAGGACACAGCCACTCAGGAGCATCTGTTTGTTCTGATCCTTTTTTTTTTTTTTATTCAGGCTGCAAATGACATACCAGAGCATGGTAAATATAAATGCAAGGAGTTTTTTTTTTTTTTTAATTTAGTAACTGACAACTGTAATCCTTGATGTGTTTGTGTGAAATTTAAATAAACGCTGTTTATTTTCCCTAATTTACTCAATCGTAATGAGACGTGCCACACATCTTTGTCTACCACCGATGTTACGCAACTCAAGGCCAATCATAAAGCCAAGCAGGCCAGCGTCCTCTTTCAGATAAACCCTGTAGGCCGCAGGCACAGACTATCAGGACAAGGACATGCAGACATGTTTCCCGCGTGCGGCATTGCCATCTTTTACCCGGTGTGTGCGAGTTGATCACTCTCTCTGTGCTTCTGACTCTGTCAGATGAGTTTGACTTCATAGACGAGCTCGACCCCTGTCGATCAGAGGGCACCTGGGCTCGAGTTGGTGGTAGTTTTAGTTTGCTGTGTACATGGAGTTCCATAAGCCTAAAAACAGCCCCAGCATTTCCTTTTTTCACCTCAGATTTGACAATATAACCGCTAACTTTGTCTTCAGGGTGAGCTCACACGTGGGTGAGAAATGCAACTTTGGCTTTTACAACGTCACACTGGCAGGCACCGTTCTTGCTTTGGACTCGCCACTGCGGAGAACATTACCGTGAGGTTCCTCTGTACATCCTGCCGAGACTGTCTGGTAATGCACATTGACGGCGAGTCAAAGACACCGCAGCAATTTTTACCTTTTCAGCAGGAGAAGGCAGGTTTTTTCCAAGGAGGCGGGGGAGTTCAAACCCCAGGTGGAGTGCCTGAACATGCTTTCATCGGCTGTGATGGATCCTGCTGTGCAGCTCTGTTGGAGAGAGGAGGAACACGGTGACGCTCACAGCCATCCAGAAAAACCCTTTTTTCAAAATTTAATTACGGCACATACAGTAGCTTTGAAAGGAGAATGAAACACTAGGGAATGCCCAAGTGCTTTTCAGATGGCTTTTTTTAATCTCATACCTCTTTTGGACTTTTTACCACTATCAAGCCATTCAAACCCAAAATTTAAGTGTTCAGTCAAATAATTTGTGTCCGCTGCTGGTATGTGCTGACTCATTTCTAGTCCTCCAATATCAATTTGAATAAAATCTGAAGGTGATTAAAAGTTAATGTTGTCAGAGTTCATTCATCTAGACTTTTGTCAGATTTCAACTGTTCATTTTGGCCACAAAAAATGAATTGCTGCAATATCAGTGATTTTGAACTAACTGTGATATTTTTAGTTTCCTTATCTGGCTGTACTATTGTTATTGAGCATTCCCAAATTCCCATAATATCCACATTTTTTTCATCTTCTTCCTTAGTAAACTATTTGTACATGTTCAAGAAAAAAAAGATTTGAATATGGAATTTAATGAATTTCTGCATAAACTGGCCATAAAAAATATTTTGACGTTCATCTAAAAGTCGGAGCAGTTGGCGTGTTTTTTTAGTGACCACACCGTTTACACGTGCTAAGCGCAGCACGCACTTTGGAGGTAATTAACTGGTTGCCTTTCCTTTGGCTACCTCATCTAAACTTTTCCTGCAGTTGCACATGAGACCAGCAGAAAAGGTTTTGTAGGAAAAAAAACCCTTTTTTTGAAAACAAAAAATAACAAAGCCATGGTTGAGACTCAAAAACACAGGGATGGCCTTGCTGCCTTCCATTGCAGTCACAGTTCCACCCTGCTCAGCGCTGTGGCCATGAGATAATGATACATGTGAATGATGTAAGGCTTTCAGAAAGCAAAGTAGCGATGAATACATTATTAATGGCAGCCCACACAGTCACGACTATCAATAATGGCAGATGGCAGATGTATCCACCCGAGGCAAAACTAATAAAAACACCTTCTGACTGGTTTTAAGTTTGATGGATGTGTTTATCCAGTTGTGGAAGAGTTGACAAAGAAAAACATGACCTTAAGTGTTCTTTAGATCCTCCACTTTTCCCATCAGACGGTTGCGCCATGCCTTTTCCCCCTGGAGCTACTCCATGTACTGTACATGGTTGCACACGGTTGTGTAATTTGTTTGCTTTTCCCGCTGTTGAGATTAACCTGATCAATGTCTACCTCTTTGGTTGTAAAAAGTTAAAAATCCCCGTCATCTGTTGCAAAACTGGATGCAGTAGCTGAAATTTGTTCTATAAAACCGGACCAGCCTGCTTACGAGTTCCACTCCTGGCCAGAAACGACATTTAAACAACAGCAACAGGTGAGGACTGAAACTCCGCACGGAATTACCATGATTCAGAAACCCGGACTCGCATTTCCTGCATTTGCCCTTGCCTGGTCCTGCCTGATGTCCATCGTTCATTTGCGTCCAGTCTGTGAAAAACTGGTGCATCCGTTGAATCAAGTGGATCCTCAGATTTTCCAGGGGGGGCTAGCTTTTGTTGCAGGCAGTCTTAGCCACCAGCCATCCCTGGATGCCCTGAAACAGAGGGACAGCATCACCGCGTACTTCTCCAACTCCACTGAAGCTTCCAGCACCACTTACACCCAAATCAACCGCTTCGGGGATCAATGCCAGTCCCGGTTCTACAACATCTCCATGGAAGGCAGCAGCTTTACTTTTGACGTGGCCAATCGCTTCGAACTCCGTGCCTCCTTCCACTACACCTCCTGTCCAGACTGCGTAGTGATGAAGTGGCTTGTGAACTCAGAAAGGAGGCAATCTGTGGACCTTTACCTTCTGAGCAGGAGGAGGCAGGTGGAGCAGAAGGAGATGGAGGAGTTCTTGGCTCAGCTGTGGTGTTACGGGCTGCCGCCACCCGTTGTGATGGACCCGACCAAGGAGCTTTGTTCTAAAGAACCCCAGAACACAACCACCCCAGCGCAAAAACAAAACTAAACGAGGGGCTTTTATGAAGAGAACATGTCCATTTTTTAAAACCACCTGTCCAAATGTAGCTCTGGCACTGAAAACAATGTCTGTAAGATATTTTTATTCTGCATATTGTTTTTATTTCCTTTGATTGATTGATTGAAAGGACTTGAAACCATTGAAAAATATTTTGAAATGCACTATTTAGGAGCAATAAAAGTCACCGGAATAAAAAGATATTCCCAAATGAGAGCTGGCAGTGTGATACTTTGGTGCATGTGTCCACATGTGTTCAGGGACTTTGGTTTTGTCCTATGCTGCAGAAATATAAAGTTTACTTAAATTTTAGATACTAAACTTGAATGCTCAACACTCAAAATGAAAGTGGAAAAACATAGTACAGGCTGATCTGGTCATGCTGGAGGATGTTGCACGCAGCAAAATATTCTTCACGGCGTTTCCAGACGTCTGTCACATGTTCTCGGTGTGAACCTGCTTTCATTTGTGAAGAGCAGAGGCCACCACTGGCGAATTTGTGATTTTGGTGTTCTCTGGCAAATGCCAAACGTCCCGCTCGGTGTTGTGCTGTGAGCACAACCTCCAGCTGTGGATGTCAGGCCCTTAAACCACCCTAATGGCGTCTGTTTCTGACCGTTTGAGCAGACACGTTTGTGGCCTACTGGAGGTCATTCTGGAAGATTCTGGCAGTGCTATTCCTGTTCCTCCTTGCCCAAAGGTTGGGGTCCTGCTGCTGGGTTGTTGCCCTCCAATGGCCTCCTCCACGTATTCCGATCTACTGACCTGCCTCCTAGTAGCACCTCTATGCTCTAAGCACACATTGATGTGCTAAACCGGATTGAGCTGCACTACCTGAGCCACATGTGTGGGTTGTAAACTTCGTCTCACGCTACCACTAGAGTGAAAGCACTGCCAGCATTCAAAAATGACCAAAACATCAGCCAGAAAACGTAGGAACTGAGAAGTGGACTGTGGTCACCACCTGCCGAACCACTCCTCTATTGGGGATGTCTTGCTAACTGCCTATAATTTCCAACCACCGTCTTTTCCATTTGCAGCATGTAAAATTGATTGCCAATCAGCGTTGCTTCCTAAGTGGACAGTTTAAATTCACAGACGGGTGACTGACTTGGAGTTACATTGTGTTGTTTAACTTTAGATACGTTTTAAGTGCTGCACCGGAGTAACATTCCTGCCCCAGAGGGTGTTCTGTGATGCAGAAAGCATGCCAGAAAGGTTTGCAAACCTTAAATAAATTAATCAAAATACAATAAAGTCCATACAGAGAATCAATATCTTAAATTGAGGTCATAGTCTAGCCTTGTGCTAAGACAACAAAAGCATGATGGGATTTTTTTGTTTACATCTGTGTGTCTGCTGTTGCATCCAAATATTTTCACAAAAATGTAATATACCGCTATATATTTCGTGCGCACACGTGCTCATAGGTTTGTTTCACCCTGTAAATATCTGCCATTGTCAGCATGCAAATGTGGGTGGGTGTGCACAAAGAGAAACTCGGGGGTGTTTGTGAGCGCAGTAGAGGAGGAAAAGTGAGGCCGCAGAGCTGTGAGCGGAGATCTCTTCCCGCGTTTAATGAACATAAACTGACCTGAGAAAAAAGTTCAGTGGTTCGTTAGGAGGTCATCTTGTTAACAGGTATGTCCAGCTGTGTATTCTTACGCTCTTTTGTGGTAGCCTTGCATCTATAATTACCTCAATCATGCAAGTCATTTTTGAAAATGAGCCTGCAGAGGCCGGGCTCACACATATCAAAGTGAGGGAGTGTGAAAATGTGCATAAAGACAGGGTGTCAACAACAATCAGAGAGCATTGGAGCTACAGCCTTTCCAATTACCAATGAGCTAGAGCTGTGTTTATTTAAGCTCATTTGCAATTTTGTACCTCTGCTTCTTAAAGCACCTTAGGAGACTGCTGACCCCTAAAAAAGAGGGCAAATCTGCTGATGTATTTTTAATGATGTTCATGTTTTTTTTGTAGATCTTTGCAGATAATGAGCACAGCACAATCTGCAATCTCTTGCAACCATACAAGAAAAAAAAAAAGCAACAAGAGAGTTGCAGAAGCACTGCTTCGATTCTGCCAACCTTCATAGAAACTAACATCAATAAATAAAGAGATTATATAAACGATTTGAATTGACACTGAAAGCTAATGTTACCTTATGGACTACTAATACAAACTAATAGTATTAACGTTTAGGTAACATGAACAATATGCTGAATATGTATTATAACTGGACTTGAATGCAGATTTTTTTTTTTTTTTTATTGAGAGTTAGTAGTCATTATTATTAGTCATTATTTCAACATGTGTTTTTGTTACCAACCAGGAAGTCGCCTTCTTTTACATTCCTTAGCATATCAACAACAAATATGATCCTTATCAACAAGTACTATTTGTAGCTTTATGGGTGCCAAAGTGCCGCTGACTCTCCGCCACTCAACAATATGACCCATCGGACGGCGTTATTCTGCTTTGGCTACTTCAGCTGCCCTGCCTGGCTGCCGGTGCTCATTATCTCATGATGATGGGGGTATTTACTGTAACTTTCTCTTTATCGCCGGGATATGTCCTTGTTAATCAAGGAGTAATCATCCACCATGCTGCCGTCTACACTTCCCTTAATTATGAGACTGTTGGACTTCAGCCACTCCACTTTGTCGGGAATGGGCACGGCTGGGAGGGAGGTGAAAGGAATATGTCAGAATGTCAGGGAGGGTTTTCTATTAGATTTGAGTGCAGAGCAACTTTGAAAGGCCAAGCAAAATGATAGTGCACCGATTTCTAGGTAAGGAGATTTGAAATGGACTGCCCTACCCTTTGTTCCTTTTGTTCAGTATACAACAGTGGAAAATTCCTTTTGTTACTTTAGACTTTGTATGTGTGTGTGTGTGTGTGTGTGTGTGTGTGTGTGTGTGTGTGTCTGTGCACATGCCAGTATCCCTCAACCTATAAGCTGATTAAAGAAAGGTGTGTTCAGCAGAAAACTTTGCACGCTGCCCTGTGGAACAGACCAGCTTGTACCTTCCTGCCAAATCCGGCCAGTGTTTAAGCTGCCTGTCAGACCTGAAAACAGGCTGTAAATCAACTTTACATTACGTAGCATCGCTGTTATATGCTGCATAAATGCTGATATTTGTCTCATCTCACAAATGTTTTTTGCACACATATGTGAATGGCACAAAACTAAAGTTTCTGCTGTTTAATGTTGCTTTTGTCCCTTTTTCTCTGATTAATTCGTGTATTGCTCGGACTCAATGGCTAACTTCTCTCTGTGGCTTCAAACCTTGTGGCCCCCCATGAGCCGAACCTCAAGCTCGTAAAATTGGCCACTCGAGTCCTGAGTTCTCGGTGAAGATGGAGAAACCATGAGTCACACCTCCCCTCAGCTGGATAGAAAGGCTCCCTGGGCAGAACCCGAAGAAGACATAGATGTCCTAAAGCCCAGGGCTGAAGAAGCTCTTCTGGAGAACCAAGCCTCCTCAGAAACTGAGGAATCAGCCAGGATTACTCTCAGCGATGAATACCTGGCTGAAGAGAAGATGGCAGATTTAAAACAAGTCGCCCAAATTTTAGAAGCACTGAAGCATCAGGAGGAGTCTGACGAGTTCATCAATCCAGTTATTCCCTACCTACAGGATGAGGGAGCGGAGCAGACTGGTGATGCAGAGATGAACAGAGAAGCCCAAAAAAGACTCCCTTCTGATTCTCAGAATATTCTAGAACAACCAGAAATACCTCCTCTGTTTGAAACAAAGCAAGATGTAACACTAGGAGAGGGGGCAGAAGATAATCTGACAAAATGGGAGAATTCTCAGGAATGGGCGGTATCTCAGCACTCTCCCCTTATAGAAAGCTACATGGACGATGCATGCTCCTCGCTGTTTGCTGACAAAAGCGAGGAAAAAGAGGAAGATATAAAAGGTATGCCGTCATATTCCGCCTCTCTGCCTGCAGTTCCTTCAGACAAACAGCAGGAAGAGCTGTTCAGCCAGAGCCAGTGTGAGCGAGCAGGCGGTGGAGCCAACCAGGAAGCCGCACAACAGGTGTGCAGCCAGAGTACTCCACCTATGTCGACGGTTGCCATGGAACTGTCCAATCAGGGTGGGGTTGGCTCTCAAGGCTGTGTTGTAGCTCTGACAGAAAGGCACAACAGGGAGGAGGAAATAAGAGAGGGCAAAAGCGAGCAAACAGGTGAAGAGGAAGTGCAGAAAGACGGTGCACCTGAAACAGAAAAGCCAACAGGAAAGCAAGATCGTGAAGGACTGATCAAGCCCGAGGAAAGAAGGACTCAGTTGGTGTCTTCCAGAGGTATCAGAATGGAGAGTGACTCGAGTGATGACAGCCAAAGTGACAGTGGTGTTTCTACAGACTCTCCGTGTAACACCTTGGAGGGAATTGCCACCCCTTCCACAGGCACACCACCAGCGCCGCTCAAAGAAACTCCCATCGAGAGGGAGATCCGGCGATCCATTGAGCGCGAGCACAGTCTGAGGAGATCCAGAGGACTTCCAAGTCCACCCACAGAAACAGAGTATGTGGAGATCCCTTTAAGGAAGGCAGTCCTCAGTCAGTCGATAATCACCAAGTCTGAGAAGTATCAAGGCAAGGACAGACAGTATGCAGGCAAAAAAATGCAACTGGAAATCCACGAGGAGGTCCGGAGGGAGCAAGATCTGGTCAGGCTTGGCAAAGTCCCAGGATTCTACGACAAAGGCACGACACAAGAGCTTAAGGACAGGAAAGTGATTTTTGAGGCTTTTCAGAAACCCGACGACTCATCATTGACTCTCGCAAAAAGCAAGGCCTTGTCGAGCAGTGACAGTTTAAACACAACTGTTTCAACCAGTAAAGCCGGTTCAGTTTCCATATACAGAAGCAAGCCTGGCTCTTCGCTTCGCAAGGTCAAGGCTTTCCTGACCCCTGCCAGGATGTCACGCAAGAGAAGACCCTCGTCTCTTCAGCGCAGATCCTCTGCCAGCACACGGCAGCCCCGGAGATAATCACAGAAGTCGACTGTGGAAATCCCGATGCATCGTCCAAAAGAGGAGGACACGACTGGAACAAAAAGATGGAGCAGGACCAGAAGGCGTCTGGGGCAGAGTCGTCGCTCAGAGAGAACCCTTTTTTTAAGCTGCGCTCTTCGAACCTGGTGTTGAGAGTGGAGCAGGATATCCGCGAGGCTCAAGACAGGGAGCAGGAGCTTTACCAGCAGAGGATCAGCTTGTATGGGAGCACAGAGGGTGCAAAAGTAGAGGGAGAACCAGAAGATGGAAGTGAAAAGAAGAGTTTCACAGTATCTCCAACTAGATTGTCCACTGCAGGTGAGTGCACAAAAGGTGTTATTTGTTGAAGTCGCACAGCTGATGTATTCATGTTTGGATTTTTTTTTCTTTATATTTATATATATATAAGTATAAATCTGTATTGAGATGATGAAAATCCCCAGAAAAAGCAAACTGCTTGATTTTTCTCTTGGCCAAAAGAAACCGGCTAACGATATCCTTGTAATTACGAGCAATCTGCACCACAGACCCGAGCTGACTTGGCGAGGAAAAAAAAGTTTTGTAGCACATCATAAAAAACTTCAGCCTGGTAGTCTAGCAAGAAGGGAGCTTGAATGACAAATTAGTCAGCATTAATGCTGACTGTTTCACTCCGTTCTGATGAATGCACCATGTTTAATGTACCCACACTGCTGCTGCTAACATGATGAATGACTCAGGCTCAGTTCTTTCATTCAGCAGCCATTAGGGCTCTATTTGTTCTCATTGCTTACAGGTTCATGCTAAGAGTTTTAGTGTATCATTATTAAACATTCACGGTTTTGAACGCTTAAGGATTGAAGTAAAATGGTAAATCGTACTGGAAAAAAAAAAACCCAGAAAAGAGCTAGCTGAAAGTATATTAATCACAAAACTGAACAATGATGAAACGCCTGGAGTTCAGGGTGAAAGTGAGCTGTGAGTTTAACCAGGAAGTGCTGTGTGAGTTCAAAGACACTAAATTACGTAACCTTCCCTTTGCTTCCAGACTAATTTCCCTCTCAACCTGTCTTTTTAACAAGCACATACCTTTTTGTTTCCCTCCACCGCTTCATCCCGTTAATCATAAAGTGATTCAGCTGTTGTTAACAGTGTAAAATATGGAGGACTAAATATGAGTAAAGCACAAAATAAATAAATTGACAAATACAAGCATATATATGGGATATTATATTTTTTCCTCTCTACTCTTGCAGCTCGTCATTCAATTGGCAAGTTGGGCACGTGGCCTCCGGCCCAGGCTGAAGATGAGGCTAAATGTCAAGAGGTAAGACAGCTATGTGCATGGCCCCCTTGCCACCACCACCACCACCATGAGGCTGAGAGGATCCTTCCCCTCTGCAGGACGATTTTGCTCGCTAAAACCACCCATACACGAAAAGCAGCGCATTGTCCTGCCCTATGACCTTTAATCAGTGGGTGAATAAAGGTCATGGAAACGTGGACGAATTCATCCGCTCAAACCCGAGGAGATATCAGAGGTCCCGTGCATGTTCTTAAATGTTGGGCTGTATTAAGTCTTTCTACGCGGTGGATATAAAGATGGGTTTGTAAAAAAGGGAAGCGCCCTTAGGAGGATGTCAGCATCTATTTTGCATGGGATATAGTCCACAAACATCTGATAAAACACTGAACAAACACCAAGGAGCTTATCTGTAGAGATAAGAAGAGAGGCAAATGGCCCTGAGACTGCGAGGGAGGACGCTGTTAAGTGTGTGTGTGTGTGGGAGGGTGCGTGCATGCGTGTGTGTGTGTGTGTGTGTGTGTGTGTGTGGGCTGTATGTGTCAGTAGAAAAATAAGAAGGCTGGGATGTTTTGTCACCTGCCTCGTGGGTCTTGCATCTCTTTAAAAGGGAGGCAACTCTGATTGGAGTGCCTCTGCTCGTCCCTTTAATTCAGCCTGGCGTTGAGGTGAATGTTTTTAGCCACGAGTTTGTGTGCTTCGCCGGTTTGTAGTCTGCCCAGTGCCGGGACGTCATTAATGATTGGCATGCAGGAATAAATGGAGGACCGCGGGAGAAATTGGCCTCGGTTGTTGACTTAGTCATACTGAACACGGCCTTAGATCACAGTGACATTAGCCTCCCTCTGCCTAACGGAGCTAATGAGGCTGATCCACAGACATGCCTCTGGAGAAAATAGACTCATCCTTTTCTTCTTATCTTTTCCTCTTCCCCTGTTGGCTCGCTGGTCTCCACTCGCATTTGATGTTTCCACTCGTCTATTCTCTCTCTCACTCTTTTTTCTCCTCATCACTTCCTCCCCACTTCATCATGCCACCGCCATTTACGGCTTGCCGTCATTTATTTATTTATTTGTTTATTTATTTATTTTTCAAAACAGGTCTTCAGTCCCCGGACGCCCAGGCAGAAGACCCCTCTGGTGCAGCGCTGGGAGTCAGGACTGATCAACGGACACAACGAGGAAGACGACTGAAGGTGCAGCTGAAAAAAAAGGGCGAAAGCGCCAATGAGTGAGAAAGAGCAAGAGAAGGTGCAGTGAAACCCTGGCTTTTATCAGGAAAGAGGCGGGGGAAAGGGTTTACCTCACCTGTTACAGAATGTGCACTTGACCTGCATTTTAGATGGAAAACTTTCACACGAATAAATGTAAAATATCAATAACAATAATAAAAGCAAAATGTATTAAATTTACTTTGAAGAAAAAAGAAACACAAAAAAACTACAGTATCTTCAGGAAAATCATTTACGTCCGATTGACTGGCAGACAATAACAACCCTTTAGACTTCTATAGACTCTGTTTCCATGACCACTGACTCATCATTGTGTTTCTATAATAGACTGTAATTAAGGATGACGTATTATTAGAGAGCGATACCAGAACACTGATGTCAATAAACTTGTTAATATGGCAGAATTATTGCTTGAGTTTCAGTCAAGGAATTTTCTTTGTTTTGTTACTTCTTGTGCAATCCCAGTGACACTTGATGACTTTTGGATTTGTGTTTTTGCAAATATTACATGAGTGCAGAGTTCATCTGGGGTTGGAGGCAAACATTCTTTAAAACAACGGAACAAAAATCTTGAATAACAGCTGCTCTGTTTGACGGGTTTTACGTAATGCAATTGGCATTTTGCTTTGGAATGAGTCCGGTGTTCAAAATTAACAACAGCCTATTTATTCTGATCTGTTTGAAGCACAAAAATGGCGTTACTCCAACTTGCTGTTGTGGTGCGTCAGAGTAATAGCGTCTCATCGACTCGCAAAACTCCCAAGGTTTTTAACACAGTCAAACTAAGTGAAACAAAAAGTGTCTGAGGCAAAAGGCCAGAGGGAAAACTTGGGTTGCCCAGGGGGCAAACCAGAGGGAGACAGTCCGAGATGATCCAGGGAAGCAGTCCTTGGTGAGGAGCCTATGGCTAGCTGCTGGGAACAGGCTTGCGGAGCCAAAGGGAAGGAGGTGCTCCAGGAGGAAACGTGGACGGCTGTGGCAGGTTGGCTGTAGCAGGTTGACGGCTGACAGCAGGGAGAGAGCTTAAGTGCTGGTGCGGTGATGACACAATGGGCCGCAGCTGAGGAGATCGAACAGGCGACTCTAGACCTGCCGGCTGCTCAGGTGCGCCTGAAAGAAAAGCGAACAAACAAAAGTAGATGGGGCGGGCCGTCCACCTCCTCGTTCAGCTGAATGTAAAGCGCGCTAAAGCCTATTATTCAGCTCTGTGGTTGGCCGACCACATCTGTTTTCATCGGTCAAGGTAAAAGGATTCATTAAGCCCTCAAGGCATCTCCCTCTCTCTTTTTCTCTTCTCTCTCTCTCTCTCTCTGAGGTTAGGTGAGTGGGTTACGCTTTAGTGACCTCTTGGTCTTCTTTGAATTATTCATCGCCTCTTTCTGATTGGACGGAGCTCAGTGACAATAATGCCTGAGCATCCACTAAAGTGTTTGTCGTTATTAACAAGCTTGGCTGCTCATCGTGATGCCAGATCCAGTGAAGTGCTGCCAAAAAGTATCACCATTAACTCCAGATAGGCCAAGGTTCTGAGTGGTGACCCTGGTCACATCAGTTGGGTTCCATTCAAGTTCTACAATCTAATCCCAGCAATCAAAAATTTATAGTTAGTATAGTCTTTTATTATGGCAACCTCTCCCAACAGGAATCCACTCCTTGCAAGTTAATGTTCTGGCTCCTGCATTTAATCTGACAGCCTTTTCTCACAAAATCAGTCAGCACACTGTTCTCGCTGGCCCCCTTGTTCTCTCCGACAAGACTCGTTTTCATATTTTATGATCATCGTCCTCCAAAGTCCTGCTGGCAGCAAGACTTCAAAGCAAGGCCGTTGCAGAGTTTGCAGAATTACAACTGATATCATGCACATGCATGTGTGTGTATGTGTGCGTTTGTGTGTGTGTGTTGTGCTGAAGCACATGTGCCAGCTGTGATTTAAAGGTGAATACCTTCTAAAACACACACTGAAAGGATCAAGAGTGACCTCCAGTGCAGCTGCAGCATCAACATTTTGCTGCAAAGAAGAAATTCATTCGTGTTTATTATTTTGTTTTGCACAAACAACAGTACTTTCTACGCAATTCGGGGCGGTTTTCATACAATATTCATAGAATATTCCCTCTGTCTTGGCGTTTGTCAACACTGTGATCGCAGTCCGTGCAGCCACCACCGTCATGGGCTCCGCTCTGGTTTGTGTGATGTGATAAAATACGATAAAAGAGATCTGAAGATTAGTCTTTTGATTTTCCCCACATGGTGTCTCTCATGCATCATAATACTGGATGTGGGCGTGCTGCTTTGATGTTGGAGAGGAGAGGGAATTAAAGCAGCAGCACACATGTACAGTCGGGCGCACACAAGAGGGGGTCATAAAATCATAGCAGATAAAGATAAGGTTTTACCCTGAAGAGGATTGACCAACCACCCAATCAAGCTCCTTCCACAAGCAATGAAATTCCCTTTTTGGAAATATCAGAACATTTCATTTAGACTAAATTTTCTCCATTTGTGAAATCTGATGTTTTTTTGTGAGTTGCTTTGGACCGTTTGAAAAAATATATATTTGTGAGATAATACTTTGATCATAATATTACATGTGATAAGGATTAGCATTACTTTGTTTTTATGTTGCTATTAAATTCATCTCTGAATGTGTTGACAATGCATTTGGTTAAACTCAAAAAAGTACATTAAGATATTTTTAAAAAACCATAAAACGGAAGGTGTTTTTCTTTGCAAGGATTTGCTAAATCACGTCTTAACTTCTGCGCTCATACAAACCATTATTAAAATTCTGGAGGGGGGAATACAATTTTCCTAACTTCTTGACATAGAGGATTTTTCTACATAAATCACAAGTAAGGGAGAATATCTTGACTCTCATGACTTTAATTTAAATGAACTTCAGCGCTGTGGGAATGAACCGACACGCGGGGGTATCAGTCAAATCCATCAGCATGCTGAACATTGCTCGGCTCTCATCATTATTCTGCTTCTTGTTCAAACATATCTGCGATGCCATAGTCTGCAGCTGAGTATTTTCCCCTCTGTGTGCCCAGGAACATTAAACTATGACTCAGACGTGAATATGAGGCAGACTTTGGAATGCATACAGTCATCGTGTCTGCTTTGCATTCCATTACGCATGGGTATCTGGGTGTATAAAGATACCAATTTAAAGCCCTAAATGTAATAAACCGGCGTCTTTCTAAAGTTCAGTGGGGTTGTTCAATGAGGTAATTATTGTGAACAATAAAACCGGAGAATTAGGTGATAGGTGTCACCTGAAACGCACATTCCTTTCTTTACATACAGCAGTAGTCAACCCTGTCACACAATGTACAGAAAAAATGTAAATATACAAAAACTGAGATAGTCTGCATGGATTAGATAGTTGCCCAGGATCACTTTTGCTGTGACACGTTATTGTCTTCAACAGCACGCAAATTCTATCTAAACAGTGCCCTCTACAGACCAAAAAGACGAACTACAGCAGGATGATTCTACTGCGTGAATAAACAGAAACTACCAGCTACAAGTGTTGGGATGTCAGTCTGACATCTGCAGTTTATTGATTTTATAGAATTAAAAACACAGTGAGCCTACATCAAAGAAATGCACTATGATGCAAAAAAAACAGGAAGCACAGAAAATTACAGACTGTGGCAAAACGTATGAAGTCATGTCCGTTTCTTTGTCGTTTCCTCTCCATATTACTAAGCGATGGCAAACATTTTGGCTGTGACCGCAGAGCAGATCAAAGGACCGTCAGATGTCTGTCTAGACCAGGACTACACACACACACACACACACACACACACACACACACACACACACATCACCGCACACAACTCCTCAGTAGCAACTACGCTTTAACAGTGACAGCAAGCTGGCTTCTTCACCATGATGTCTTCACTGGGCTTTAATGGCCTCCACAGTCCCCAGATTTCATTGCAAATAATCAAAGACTTTATTTTTTTGCACAGTACTTTTTTGTTTTGACTGCAAAAAAAAAAAGTGTAATTCAGCGCTTAAGTAAAAGATATTTTGTGTAGAGATTGTGTAACACTCCTGAAGGTAACAAAAAAAAACATTAGTTGTGCTTGAACAGATCTTAGACAAAGTATCATTTTCCAATCTGTTATAACGCAAAACTTTAGCAGCCAATAACTATATTGTTACAATAACAAGAAAAAAGACAGTGGAGAGGAGAAAAAAGAGAGCACTTCCCAGCTCGAAAGATAAAGAAACATACGATCCTCTAAAACTGGATTTTTTTTTTTTTTTTTTTTACTTTTTTTTTTTTACATTTTTTTTAACATTATTTTTTTTCTTTTTTTTTTTTTTTTTTTTTTTTTTCCCCTTTTTTTTTTTTTTTTTTTTTTACATTCTTACTTCATATTTTTCTTATTTTTTTTCTTTCTTCTTATTAAAACTTATTCCCCTTATTTTTATTTTTTTTTTTTTACTTTTTCTTTTTTAACTTTTTTAAATTATATATTCATTAAAAAAAATTTCATTTTTACCTTTTATCTCTTATAAAAACTTCACAACACATTTTTTTTTATCCTAGTATTTTATTTTAAATATTTTTTTATACCCTCATTAAAAACACCTTATCATATATTACCATCTTACCAATCTTTAAAAAAACAAATACAACACATCCTTTTAAATAAAATACTCTATCATTTTTATTATCTAATTCACTATACTATTATAAATTCCCATTTTTACCCCCCAACAAGACCTCTCCTCTCCTTTTATATTTTACTCAATCTCTTTGTCTCTTTTTAATTCTCTTAAACATATTCCTTTTTTTTTTCATACACTCTTTTATATCAATTTTTTATTAATTAAAACACACACACACACAGAAAGAGAGAGAGAGAGAGAGAGAGAGAGAGAGAGAGAGAGAGAGAAAGAATATTAATGGACAGGCTGCATCGGGCCTGTGAACGTGGAAAGAGAGTTCCACAACGGAGCTCTGGTTGCCGTTTCTGTTTCCCATTCCTGCAAAAAAAAACCAACAACAACAACAAAAAAAACAGATTTACAATCTGCCAAAAATGAAGGAAAAGGCCTGATTCGGCACTGACATTATATATAAGAAAACATAATCAGTTATAATAATTAAAAAAACCCCTACACATTACTGTGAACACGTAAACTTGAACGCCCCCGATCGAATGTTCGTTTGATACTGTCACACCTTCACGACAGCTGCTTTCCCCCCCTCCGTCTGTCATGTCTGTCCTCCCAGCAGGTGCCGCTTCACCCACAGAGAAGGGAGAGGTTTTGCTCCCCTCCAAGCTGCTGAAAAAGCGACTGCAGATGCCACCGTGCACGCGGCAGGGCTAATGAGGAGCTTTGAGCATCGGCGGCATGCGGTTGTATTTGGTGAGGGCTGGGTGGATGCATATCAGTGTGCATATTTGTGTAGGTGTGTTTACAGCGAAGGGAGGGAAACGTTTACATAGTTTCTCACTTGCAGGAGAAACATGGGGGTGAAAAGTAGAGGCGATGGAAGAGGACTGGGAGGAGAGGTCGTTTTCTCAGGAAACAGAAACCTTAACGGTCCAGTTTTAAAGCATTCCACTTTTTGATAAATCTAACAAATATTTTACCTGAGACGTGGAACTTCCAGGCCTGATGGTAAGGTCTGCAAACACAGAGGTGGTGTGACACGTTGACTTATTTTGCTCTTATGCACCAAACGATGAATAAAAGCACAGACATGACGTACCGTCAGCATCCTTGGCCTGAAACCGAGACCAAAACTTTGCGTCTTGTCTAAAACAAACAAACAAAATACCATTTAAATTTTAACCCTTCGACCTCAGCTCAGAGCTGCCTAAAAAATTAATATTTGAGTCTAAATGTTCTCTAACTCTAAGAAAACTATACCTTTGCTTCCTTTCCTTTGCTGCTGCTTTAGCTTTGAAATGAGGGACAAAGGAAACAAAATGACACCTTTCAGAGAAAAGGCTGCGGGGAGAGTCTCAGAATCATCGAGGTGAAAGCAGAAACTGGTAGATACCTTTCCTGTGCACGACCACAGTCACGACCGCCACTGAGCAGAGCACCAACATCACAGCAGAGAAAGAGCCCAGGACAAGAGGCCAGTCCACATCAGCCTTCTCTGGAAACAAGCAGACAAGCCTGCTTCAGACAGCCGCGATGGAACCTGCGGTTTCAAAGCTACCGAAGGGTTTACCTGACGGAGTTTGAGGTAAAAATCCTGAAAAGAACGAAAAATAACATAGATCTGGTTAATCAGGTGCACTTTGTTTACGAAATACAACATACACATTTAAAAACGCACCTTTGGTTAGGACTAAAGGAACACTACGACTGGAGTGGCTCCACTTCTTTCCCAGCAGCACACTATACTGGCACTGGTATAGGCCTACAGACGCGTCCTGCACTGGGACGGGGAAGGTGACCTGATGGTGGATAGCGGCAACGCTGCGCGTGGTGATGGGATGCTCGTCTGCGCCCAAGTACAGAGAAAAAACGGCACCGGGGTACGAAGGGGACCCCACGCACAGCAGATGGTACACCTCTTCCTGTCGCTGGAGGATGAGCGTTGGCGTGGGCAACAGGTCTGTGGGCATGCAGGAGCATGAACCTTAAACCTGGTTAGTTGCAGGTTATCACAGGCCAAAAGAGTATTAATGAACTTAAACATTAGATTTTACTATGATCCGTAAACCCTGATAGCATTAAAAAACATGATTCGACTCCAATTATCTGTTGACCTATAGAATGTTGTCCAGACAAGTTTCCTTTGGGGTTAAATTACTCTTTTAAGCAATTAAAACCTATAAAGTGGTCAAACAGTACAGCTAATGAACAGAAGCAAATTAAAAAATAATTAAAATTGCTAAAAAAAAATGTGCCTATTAAACGGAATGACAAAGAAAACCCACAGTAACATGTAAAGACACAAGTTAGAGGGATGGGAGATCTTCGTTCTCACCTGTAATGAAGACCTGAACCTTGTTACTGACTGTTGAATTGACCAAGCCCCGCTTCTTGGTGATCTGGTAGAAACAGGAGTACTCGCCCGCCTCCTCCCCCTCCACAGGCCCCACACTGAAGACCCCCGGCTGGGGATGAGCGTCTGACATCTGCCTGGCCGGGTTCTGAGGGACGGCCGACGCCACTCCCGTTCCCTCGTCGGTCCGCAGCAGAAAGAAGGCGGTGGGCCGGCTGTTGTCTTTTCGGGGCTGGAGTTGAGATTGCATCGGGAGGAAGGGCATCGAGCACTGGAAGGAGAGCACGTCTCCGTGGGTTACCACGCCGGAGGAGGGCTGCACGGACAGGACTGGAGGCGGGAGAACGGGTGGGGAACTGGGTAGGTTCTGGAGACATAAAAAAAGAAAAATGTCAGATGGGGTGACATCACCGGCGTTTAATATTTTGTTTTGTATAAAAAAAGCTACAATTTATTGTTGCTTGAAAGCAAAAGTCCTTTCGGAAGCATCTAAACTAAAAACCAATACACTAGTTGTGTGTGTGTGTGTGTGTGTGTGTGTGTGTAGGGCAGGATGTGGCTGCCACTGCACACACCCACTGAGCAGAGGACAAAGGAAGACCGCAGAAAGCACCTGCGCAACCTGTGGTGTCATTTTTAGACCGAGGCAAGCGGATGGGTGTGTTTATTATTTTCTACCAGGTGGAGGATCACAGGCCAACCGACGGAGTAACGGAGCAAAAGGATTTCAGTCACTTGTAAAGTGACAGTTTGCAGCCTCTCTCTGGCTCGTCTGCTTTTCTTTGTGTCAAATTTACTGAAGTTTCCTTTCTGTGAAGCTGCTCTTTGGCTACCAATAAAATGTGATCTGTACCGTTTTGCCGCTCTATCGTCAAGTATGGACTGTAGGCACTGAAACGACCCTCTTTGCTCTTGTACAGACAGCAGTAGAGTTCCACCTGGGCTGAGTCGGCTGGCGAAACGCTCACAGTGAAGCGAACCTCAACACTGTCAGTCTCCACCTCCTGTGAGCCCCTCTGAGAGGAAGGAGAAGAAGATAAAAAAAACAAGGCAAGAGTCACTGTGAGGGACTATACTATACTATGTAGAAAGGAATACCTTATTTAGTTGGCTCAACATGAAGAGAACCACCCGTTGTCCCGGTGGCGCCCTGCAGGTCAGAACCACCGTGCCCTTTGACCTCGAATAGATGCTGAGTTCAGGCGCCGGAAGTCCAGGAGGGGAAGTGGAAGCAGATACTCGTCCTGGCCAAGACGGCGTAACACAGCAAGAATGAAATGAGCTTCACAGATCAGAACACAAAATCAAATCAAAAAAGGAACTTCATTAAAACAAGTGCTATAAACGCCACGGCCGTTTCACTATTTCCAATTTTATTGTGCGTTTGTTAAATGGAGCCAGCTGACAAACATCAATTCTACTTTTGGTTTACATTTAAAAAACGTTTTTCCACAAAACACATTTTTAGACCAATTTTAAAGAAATGAAGTGAAGCGGCCTGGTACATACCCCAGAGTGGTACAGAAGCGAGCAGAAGAGTGGAGATCCAGAGGGAATGTCCTGTACTCACAAGCTGCATCTTTGACAAAGAAGGACTGAATGGTTGAAGTAAAAAAGCACTTACAAGCATAAACTCCCCTCTTTCCCTCCCTCTGTCTGTCTGTCTCTCTCCCTCTCTGTTTTCTTAATATGTATGACATCCTCTTGAGGCTAGAGCAATACGGGAAGTACAAACTATAAACACATTTCCTTTTTTAGAGTCAGCCAATTGAAAAGTGGGTTGTAATACCTGTAGTATCTGGTTTGTGTTGCTATTCTGATGTTAAAGCATGTATATTCTGACACGTTTTATCGACACACTTTTTATTCTTTTAGTATACAACTAAGACACACACTAAGGTCACACACATGTTGATGTGTTTCAACTGAGAAGTCCAGAGAAGATGATGTGATGACTAAATGATGATGACTAAATACAGCTTAAATTTCAATCTTTCCATCCATAAACACCATAACCCCCCCCCCCGCACAAACGCACACACACACACACACACACACACACACACAACACACACACACTTGCTTTACTGTACAAGTGTGTCAAAACACTGGCATTAAAAAAGTAAAAATAAAATATGTGATCCATTTGGATAAATGTAGAGCATTATTTTAATTTTTTTCATGTCAGTGGGCTCCGCTTTCACTTTCATTTTGACGTTTTAAAAAGAGCAAGTTTGAGGTTGCCGTAAATCGAAAGTCTTGAAGCGAGTGTCATTTTACACGAAGTTGACGCATCAGGTTTTATATAACTTTTTTTTTCCAAATGTTTTATCTTTAATGAGCCTCAGGTTGTTTTGTATCCTGGGAAAACCTTAATTCGTTTCTAAAATTAGTGCTGCAAAGACAATTGCATTATCCAAAAGGCAGCAGTCACCTTTACTCATTCCTAAAGAAATAAAGGTGTGTGACATTATTGTGTGCATTTTGTTTCAAATTTCTTAAAATGTATGAAAAAGAATGTATGTTAAGAACTTTACTGTAACCAGCCTATACAGTAATTCTGTCTTATGCCATTATTTTTTAATGCCCATTGTGTCTGGGTTATTCTAACGTTCTGTGAGAGAGAACTCAAGTTAAACATGTTTTTGCAACTCTCCAGCTGCCTGTGCCAGCTTATTTGTGCTCTTTCAACACTGAAAACGTTGAAAGAGCAACGTCACAAGCAAACCCAGACATCTTCCCTGTATTTGTTTTGGCTCAGACCTTTTTAAAATGGTAAAATATGCATAATTTATCCAATTTCAGGGTGAGTCATTTTCTGTAACTACTTTGATATAACTTTTGATTTAAGATACGGTAATTAAAAAATAAATAAACAAAATCCAGAGGCTTACAATAACTGGCCAGTGTGCCTCTACTCTTTTTTACTCCTGTCTACTCCTATTTTGCAGAATTTTACAAAATTCGATTATCCAGTGCTGGGCTTCATGAAAAAAAAAAAACAAACAAACAAAAAAAACAAACGTTCAAATTATTTTCCCCCAGAATTTATTAAAGAAAATCTCTCTCTCTTTTAACCTTTTCTGTAGGTCTTTAATTTCTGTTTGCCTTGCACAATAACACCACTAGGTGACACTGTCGCCAAGGAAACCTGGATCGTCACGTGGGTAGCGTAAGTGCAAATAAATGTCAAATAACTATTATACTTGCTAGATCCTAAACAAAACATTAGCCCTAGATGCCAAACGCTGCTATTTTTGTGCATTTTTTTTACTTTCTTTATCTCAGATAGTGTCCCAAGATATTTATAAAGCTTCAAATCCAAATATTGGCACATTCTTGAAATCTTTTCCACCAAACATTTTATAAATAAGTTTTGAGGAACATGTCTTATTTCAAATCTTTTTTTTTTTGTAATTAGGGGCTTTTTTTCTTTTATCGTCGTTGCTCCAAAAAGCATGTTAGTCAGTAGTGTGTGTAAACAATCCAAACCTTGCTGTATAATCTCACAAAGGACAAACTCAGAGTGTCAGCCACATTCCAGTCCTTTTTTCACATTTTATTTTATTTTTCCTTTTTTCACATCAATATCACAGCCTCGAGCCGATCTTTGCAGCGAGGAGACATACGGTATACGTAGGTCCCACATGCCAATTCCTGTATGTAACAGAGTTCCAACACAAACTGCTCTGCCACATTACAGTTAACTTTACTTTTTTAATTTCTTCTGCTTTGTCACTCTGCCTTGTCTCTTTCCAATCAGGCAGTCCTGAAGGGTTCCTGGAATGAGCTGTCCCAGGAGGTAAAGGATTTTACATGCGGCTTCGGGCTTTACAACCGTTTGAGTGGAGATTTGCTGCCCACTCCTGCTTAATCCCACTGTCTCCTACCTTAGGGTCTTCTACAAAGATTCCAACGTAACACACACGACGGCGCTCATTTCAAGCCATTTCACACTTGTGTTCTTCACCTAGATCACTGGGAAAACCCAGAAATAAATGAAATGTTTGTTGAGGCGAACGCACATATTGCCACGCACCAAAGAGTATTTGAATCTTGTCCTCGAGCAGAGAGAAGACAGAAGAAACACACTTTCTCACACAGCTGTGTCATTTATTGCTGGTCCCCCCTCCACCCATTATCCACCTGGCATCGCTACAAAGACAATCACCAGCAGTCATACTTCAATTGCTCTGCAATATGAGGCACGGAAAACAGATATTACAGAATCAATGGGGCACCAACTTGCACTTTTGCACCTTAGATGCTTCTAAATATCCTTCACAACTTCACAGTGGTCAAAACATCTCGTTTCTTGATTAGGTTTGGATGTGTTGTTTTTTCTTTGTTCTCCATTCACATATCTCAGGATGTTTCACTGCAGGTTTGTGTTGAGAAGAGGAGCTGACAGAGATACAAACTGACTCAGGCCGGCGATTACAACCTGACCTCCTCCCAGGGCGTCAAGCAGATGTTCCTCCAGGAGGCCATGAAGCATGTTTTCAGGTGTGTACAGATGTAGAGGATTTTAATAGCCCCAGTGAAAACCATCTACTGAAGGCAATACTGCTGTGGAGAACATGGGATTCTCATTCCACAATGGCGTGTGATACACCCCTGTTAGAGGTTTTTGGATCGGTTGCTTCTGTGGGTTAATAAAGCTTTGGAGGTTTGCAAGAAAGACCAAAGGTGAAGCAAAAGCTCCTGAGGAGTCTGTCCTCGGCAACCTCTAGGTCAATTTAGAATAGTCGATTCCCGTGTTCCTATGTGCGAAGAAGGCGAGGAGCTGGAGGGAACCCACACAAACACGTGAGGAACCGGGACCCTGGCACCTCCTGGTTGTGTTGACAGCGCTCACTCAGTGCAGCCTTACTGTGATAAATACAAAAGTATCAAAGATACACACCTTCCATGAAGCGTCGCAAATAGGGTCTTAACAATCGGTGGGAAAATCTTTGTTATTCAAGTCAGATCAGGCGGTGCAGCCCCCTCAGATCACTGATCAGAAATACTGCTGCTTCCGAGGTTTGATACCGCAGCGCTCCTCACCTGGTGCCAAACACGGCTACATTCCTGCCTTCACTCACTATTTGGGTCTCATTTATAACAGCGCTCTAATCTTCGTCCGCCTGTCACCCCCTCTGTTTTTCAACCACACTCATCAGTCTGCTCTCACCTTTCCTACATCAATCATGCACACATTCTTCACAAGGTCCGAATGCCTTATGGATTTGGTTCTAACTGTGATGTTTTTATCACCACCCTTCTCACATTTTAAGCGAGGTCAATATCTCTTCCTTTTACTCCCCACGTCTGCCTTCCATCTTCAGTTCCTTAGATCACTGGAACCCAGAACAATGCAAAACAGCCAGATGTTCAGTGACTGACTGATTTCGACCGGCGTACGTGTGTTGTGAGCGTGACGACTCGCCGTCCTGCTTCAAGGACATCCCCAAAGACGGTCACCACAGCGCACAATCCACATGACACCAGGTAAAAACCCAGGTCTACTGCTGGAAGCTTCTATAAGCTTATCAAGACACAACTGGGAAAAAATAAATACAATTTATGCTTAAAAACACTACTGATTCCTAACTAGCCATCAACTTTGCCAGTAGACTACAAGGCACAGGTTAGGAGGAACAGGCAGCAAAAAAATTAATAAAAAATATAACACAGAAAAAACCCAACACAAAAACAACAACTTAATTCACAAAACGAATGATACCAAAGTAAAGCCGCTTTTATCAGGAAGACTGTTGTATTACAGGATGTGGATGAAAGTGTTGTCCTGTTATGTTGCCCTAGCTGCCTCTTTAGTTGTTTCTGTCACAATGCGCACATTGTTTTTAATCAGGCTGAACATATATGTGCGCTGAATTCACCAAAGTGGGGCGATGATTTGGTGTTGACACGACTCAGTAAGCTGTCTGTAGCCTTTCTGTAGCGATGAGAACAGATGCTCCTGATAATAAAATCACAATGTGGGCGTGATGCCATCATAGCTGAGCATTTAAAAGCACCTCAACACAATAATTACTTTGTGTCATAAACCAAAGAACAAAGAGAGGCCTTTACTGTACCAGATGCAAGATAGCAACAACATTTTATGGATTTCTGATATTTAGCTATTTGGAGGGTGTTCTTTTCCACCCACTAGCTTTATTTGGCTGTAAACAATCTGTTTGTTTGCTTGCTACCGTGCCGCTGAGACAATCCCTCCTCACGGTCCATGTGCGCCAGGGCTGTGCGCTGTTTGAGCGTAAGAATTTGGCCCGCAACCAAGCGTGTTTGTCTTTTACTGATTGTGGAAGCAGCTTTTTTTCCTCCTAGCGAGGAACACAACCAAAAAACAAATGTGCCAGAATCTTCAGGCCTACAGCTTTTTTTTTTTTTGCAGGTTTCATCAAGATAAGGTCTGATGTCTGTTCAGGTGAATCTCACCTTTACGTGATTGTCTTACCGTAATGTGACTGTTATTCAACAGCAGATATCCCTTCAGCGGAATTGCTTCCAGTTGTTCCTCTACTATTTACGACTGACCCAGTTAGTCACAGTCAGACATCAGGGGTTCACAGATTTCAAGCTTTGTGTTGGTTTGTTTTTTGTATTTCTGCATAAATACGACAGAAAGCATCATTAGTCATTAAATCAGCAAGTTGTAGGGTGTTTTTGAAAGCCTCATTGTACTGATGGAACGAATGATTTGGAATGATACAGCCATTCTGTAGCCTTTGGGCTGACAGACATGTCTTTATTTAAGTAAAATCAATATGAATTGTTTTATTGAAAGACTTTGTCTCAGACTTGTGGTTTTAGTGCTGGTTGAAGCAGCCAATGCAGACACAAGTTTTTTTGATAACACACACCCCATCTCTGTCTTCCCCCGGGTTAGATCACACATGGAGGCAGAGTGACAGATGTGTGGGACCAAAGCTGAAGTCCTGAAAACCGCAAACTCACCGTGCCTAACTGTCTGCTGCTGAAAAAGAGTTTCCTAAGGTCAGCAGTCTGAAACGTTGCACTGCCCTGTCACATCTCATCTACCACAGCAACTGAACACATGTGGACAATGGTGTCATTCTGTTGTTAAAAATGCAACACTATCACCATCTATCTGCCTTTGATTAAATAGAATGCTTTTTAATCTTGTTAATGTAAGCACATTTTTCTTATTTATTTGACATTAGAGTTGCATTGAAAGTCTCAGTTATGGCATGTAATAGATTATTTATGGGTATTTTTATGATGAAATCTAAAGTTGCTCATATAAGTAATGGATGGGCCTAAAGTGTATCACAGTGCTACAGCAGTGTGTGTTTGTGCCCGTTTTGTTTTCACAGTGCACAGACTTCGATCAACGCCATATCTGATGTAAATCCTTGTTGATCAGCACAATATTCAGATCCAAAGTTACAATGAAATTGTTTGCGAGCTCCCTGAATCTATGTGGTTGATCTATGTTAAACAGCCAGGAGAGCGACTGTTTTAGCTACTTCTTCACAAATTAATGATCTAAGATCCTTTCTTCTAAATCCTCCTGTTGCAATACTGATAGTACTGTGTAATCATTTCATAGTTTCAGCATCGTAAAAAAATGTGGAAAAAAAAGGTTAAAGGCAATAGATTGGAAGAAGAAATAAGATTATATGATCCAATCACTCTGCCAGATTAACAGCGGTCTGCAATCACACACAGATGAGCATACATCTTTATCTCTGCGGATTAAACCTGAAAGAACAAAATTGAAACAGATGGGTCCATATGAAAATGGGCTTTTTCTGATGAATGATGAATGAGTGAATAGTGTGTTTACAGCAGACTGAGCATTTTGTCACATTAAAGATTGATATCAAGAAGTAAGCGGACTGACTCTTAGGATAATAATGTATTTTAAAATGCCTATGCTCTCATCAGGTGCTGCTATCTTTTAATGCCGCTAACACGTTTACGGATGTATTTTAACTTCAAAGCCTGAAAAACCCGTGGAAAAAACATTCACGCCTATTTGCTGTCTCTCAACATGTGATAACTGGACTGATTTCGGTTGCTGTTCTGAGCTTCTTCCATATTTTTCGGTTCTTTATCGAGTTTATAATTTGACATGGATGTTTATCAGCTAATCATGTAGCCACTCTCTACCCTGATGCATTATGGGAAAAAGGCAGCTAAAAATATAAATTGCACAGTGACACCAGGTAAAAACGTAGCTGAATTTGTCATTCCAGCAGGGATGTGTAGCACAGTGAGCGGTAAAATGCCACAAATGGTCACATTTCTCTTTTATTTTTTGTCTTAAAATTACATGTACGGGTAGCATTTATGCACACCCCACAAAAATGAGTCACACTGAGCAGAGGCACAAACCAAGACAACCAAACACAAGACTAAACACTAAAGACTAAAAAAAAAAGGCATGTTGAAAAGGTCAAGCCCATTCCTGTGTGTACATTTCGGTGTCTTTTTTTTTTACATGCACATTTGCCCCGTACTTCTCAATGAAAAATGTCTTTCATCATTTTTTAAGTGCTAAAACCATTATTTTATGAAGAAAATAAACAGGAGTAGAATTCATCTCACAACACATCGACAAAAAGCTTGACGGCTCATGAGATGCCACCTCTGCTTGTAACTACCGCGATGACAGAGATTTTCCTTCTTCTGTGACTTACTGAGCATCAACGAGCAGCTACCTAAATGACAAGAAGAACAAGTTTCACCTCTCACGTGCAGAACTAAAGAAGTCTTTGAGAACAATCTCAACAATCCGTTGGAAAATGAAACTACGAAATGGGACAATGGAGGTTCAGTTGTCTTAGCATGAAGCCGGCCCCCGTGTCAACTTTACACAGTAAATTACAACTGAGGTAAACAAAAAAATTACATTGCAAGAATTCAAGGCTGAGCTTTTTATAATACTGAAATGGCTTCTGTATGGGATCACTCGGGCAGTTTGTTGGTTCTGCTGTAAAAGCTCGGCTGTAGTAAAAGAAAAGGACTACATTAGATATTTTTCTTAATGGAAGGAGTTCTGAGCTATTTGGCATGATGTGTATGTGGTTTGCCCCCCCAAAAATAAGGAATCACATCAAGTCCTGCCCTTATACGCTAATGGAAGACAAAGTTCCGTTTATGTAAAGTCTTTGAACACAGCTTCAATAAAATTGGGAGCGGACATGAGGATGGTGAAGGTGCAGATGATGGAGAAGAGCGAGAAGGCCACCAGGCATAGTCGGTCCACCACCGCCGCCGCAAACTTCCACTCGCTGCATATGGCCTCTCCCTCGTCCTGGTCCCGGAAGCGCCTGGCTATGTACTGCACTTCCTCCAGGATCTGGGAAATTTCCGGAAGCTGCTCCAGCAGAAGCGACCGTGTCTGTTCCGAGTGGCCGTCGTGCTGGGAGGAGCCGCTGGCGCTGCATGCCACCACGCTCGGGTTGGAGCCCTGTGGGAATGTGAGGTTATCTGAGGCCATCCCATGGTAGCTGAAGTACAGGTTCATGTTCCCATTGGCGGTGGCTGTCGGGGCTGGGGCCTGTCCCGGTATGGTGGTCACCTGAACAGTGTTGGTGTTGTTGTGATGGGGAGGAGGTTGAGAATATGTATAGCCAGAGGGACTGCTGGAAGTTTGTTTGTCCTCTCCAGGTTTCTTCATGCGAAGGAACCAAGCGCACCAGTTAAGTAAAATGACTCGAATCTGGAGTACAAGAGATTTCAAACAGTCAGGGCAGCTCAGACCTCACCATGAGATGCTTTATTTGTTATTTCTATGCATTTGTTGTAAAATAGATTGGATTTTTGTCATTTTATGTATTGGCTACTAGAGAGCATTATTTTAGTACATCAATATTAGGACTTGTAATTGCATGTTGGAGCAAAATTAAACAGGATGAGAGTCGGCAGGGCTTGGCAAAATCAATCTACCCAACCCTTAATGGGTTTTGGCCTTTGGAGGTCATAATTTATATGCGAATCTCAATTTAATCCAAAACAATTTGGCTGATAGACACAAGACATAGAGTAAAACATTCATGTAAGTGTGTTTGCATGCACCAGAAACCTCTAGTGTCGCTTTACAGTTTTTCCGTTGCACCAGACATGCTTGAAACCTACCCATTTAGGCATCTTCCCGCCATGTGGATCATGGTGGTGGAACTGCAGCACGAGGACCGTTACGACCACAGACAAGCCCACGATCATCATGGTGCTAGCAAAGTACTGAGCTAAAAGAGGGGAGAACACAAAGGCAACTCTAGTCAAAATGTTCTTGTAGACACTGAAGCACTTACAGCCAAAACATGCTCAGGAAGTGATGGTTTCTATTCTGTAAAAAGTGTGTGGAAAATGTCATCTGATCAATTTTAACCCTATTCATTCTCTTCCATTTACAATGTGCTAAACCACCGAATGGGTTTTACACCAGAGATGCCAGATGATCATCAGCTCTCTATTCAGCATCTCCTTCCATCTCCTGATTGGAAGCATTGTTTCTGATCTGTGGGACTTTGTGCAGTGGGCCCAGTAACTGAGCTCATGAAAAAGAACCAATCAAGAACATTCAAGAGCTATTGTTAAAAATCTTGTTCAAAAACACTTTGGCATATACTGTGGGGACTCTTGATGGAGCCAAAAGTGACACAACTATTCCACCACTTGATTTGCTTGTGCAGTGAAAATAAATAGATATTAATTGCCATTCAAGTCCTTCAATATATCAGTCTGGTTATCATTTCAGTTGTATAAAATGAACTAATTGGCAGCTTGCAGGGGCCCATTTATTTCCTGAAAAACTGTCTGTATATATTAGACATTAACGTGGCGACATGTCAAATGTTACAATGTAACATGTCTCCTATCTCTTTTAGCTATTTTGTTTTCAATCAACTGCTGTTTGCCATTAAATTTAGAGAAATGAAATATTAATAGGATTCTTTTTTCTTTTTAAAAACTGTTCTTACCAATTAGAGGAACAGAGTCTGAAGTAGCAGGCATGATCTCCGCTACCAATAGCATGAAGACCGTTAGCGACAGCAACACTGTTATGCCTGATGAAAACATGAAGATACGAAAAACAAGATTTAAAAAGAAAAAACCATCAGAAAATATATTCTTTTATCATTTTTATCAGTTCTCAGTCTGTAGGGTATTCATTTGTTGGTGTATCCGTCTCTGACATTTTCCAACAAATTGGCATTTTCAGGTCCAAGTGATTGTCTGCATTTATACAGACGCTTTGATTTGAGCTAATGATTAAAATCCTAATCTACGGCCATAATGTCAGCATTAGCATAGAGCAAGGAAAAATAAAAGGGTTCGCAACCATGTCTGAACCTGGTGAACTAAAAGACCTGTGCCTAAATATGCGATTATAATCATAAATCTGTGTGACTGTGTATACAGGTGTGGGGCCTAATCTGTACCCAGTGAAATCTTCTCTCCGGAGTCAGCGGGAAGCAGGAACACCAGCAGGGGCCAAACCAGATATGAGCACACAGGGAATAAGCAGGTTGAGACCGTAATAAAGCGTCCTGCGACGTATGGTGACTGTGAACGTCACGTCGGGGTAGGGTTCTTTACAGCATTCGTAGTACAGCTCATTCCGCTTTCCTGGCACACCTGCAAAGAAATTGAGATGCTGAAGTGAGAAGTCAGATTAACAAAGAAATATGACTTTACTTTGCTGCTGAATATCAATAAAAGCCTTGTGAAAAGATTTATAATGTGCAGCCAGGGCCCAAAGGCTCTAGGGTTGGGTTGATGGTGTTGCGATTTGCCAGCTACTATTCTGACACAAGATTTTCCAACCGTAGATATCTAATCCCGCATGTGCGTGTGTATGTGAAATACATTGTTTTATTTGGTTAATTTGCTGGAAACTGAAAATTTAACAATAGATGTGGGGGCGTGGATAACATGATTCCAGACGCGATAACACCCAACCAGGAGAATGGAGCCTCATTTACTTCCATGTGTACATTAGAAACTCTGTGTGTGTGTGTGTGTGTGTGTGTGCATGCGTGTGTGTGTTAGTGTGTGTATGTGCATGTGTACCCAGGATTGGAATGTGTATGTTCACCAAAATGTGTCTGCTCCTGGCCATCTTCCTGCCTGATGGTGTGTGAACCAATCGACCCATCCCTGATCCAGCTGCCACCCCATACTCATGCCCTTGATCTAATATCACACAATCCTGCTTTTTTTTTTAGCTTGATCACAACTACCTCTATCAGCATTTCTATTATTTCATTATCTTAACTATTTATTGGTATTTTTGAGTCATGTTCTGTTCTCATAATTTAACTGTCCATCTCCAGGTGAAGCGAAGAGCGAGCAGCTCTCCAGAAGGTGACAGAAAGGCTGTGTGTGTGTCAGAAAGGCTATTCCAAGGCAGTTACCACCACCTGCTTTCACGGTGATATAACAGAGTCTAACTGACCGGATTATGACATGAGGGGCCTGGCTAATGTGGAAAGCCTGTCAGCCTCATATTCCCTGCAGGTATTCACTCCTCAAACAGTGATAGTTGCCACAACAACTATCACTTATCTGTATCATTTTTTTTTTAATAAGGAAGTTGGCATGGCTACACTTTACAGCCCAAAAGAAGATCCTCAGACTTCTTCGCCTTTTGATTCCGTATTTTCTCCTCTTACCAACAAGGTCCCACTCCCCGTTGGGGATGTAGGTAGAAATGTCCACATCGATCATTTGCA
>CAAE01014712.1:39556-75928 GCA_000180735.1 Tetraodon nigroviridis
CGCACTCCCAGGGACCACTGGCCTCAATGTGACCCAGGTCTTGGACACATCTGTTTGTGCCTTTGTGCGTTTGTGCTAATGCACATACACAGGGAAGAGTGTGCTCTGCAAACATGCCCTTGACCATCGTGTGTGTTCCTACATCTGACCCAAGACGAAGCATGACAGTGACCGCCCTGCTAGCATACATCTTTACTCATCTTAAGCGATATGCTTCTCATCTGCCTACTTCGTTTGGTTTGCTGCTGGTGTGGTTTTCCCTTTCAGGAGTTGTTTCATGGCCAAAGGCAACAGGAATCGTTCCAGCTCAGTAACTTTGTGGTTTGTCAGCCGCGAATGAGGATGAGGCAGCTGGCTAAGAATAGGGTTTGGAGTTACATAAGAGAAATTTAAGAAAGTGTCACTAATACGAGACAATTTGGGTTCTTTTCAAGAGGCCGTGAAATTCATTCTCTCCATTTTTGCCTGAGGACCAAACTTGTTTTTCCGCCACATTTGATTATAGTATTTTTTTGTAAATGTAATAAATAAAACAGTAGACCATCTTGAGATCTTTGCATTTACCTGATCACCTGCAGATGGGCAAAAAACCATTTGTATAGCCTCCACGCTAATGAGGCTTTATCAAGGTTTGTTGAATGACTGAACTTTTTTTTTCCAGCATGCACAGAGAAAAAAGAAAAAAAAACATTAACTGGATGTCAAAAGTAAATATTTTTTAGTTCTTCAGGCTTGTATTTCAGCGTGTCACACGAGGACCTGGAGGGTCACTAAGACGTCTTTTTTAATTCTAAACGGGTTGTTTTTTTATTCCAAGTTAAAGGTTCTTGCTTGCAGCTCAGAGTGTTCTCTCCAGTCAGTGAAGGTCATTTTGGGTGACAGGACCCACAGGTCACAAACAAAAGACAGACTTTCTAAAAATACACCACGCAAAACTGTTCTCGCGATGATGACAACTGAAGTGTTGGAGAAAGGAGACCTACCAGCTGCAGCCAGGCATTAGTGATCAGCACTTGGTTCTTTTCATCCTGGAGGGAAACAGAAGAGGAAAGAGCACAACGAGCAAGTTGATGAGGAGGAGCAGACATTATTTATATTAAAAGCAGTCAAAATTTGAGTCCACCCCAGCTTTTATCTCTTTTTTAATGCTCCTCACTGGAAGCTACATTTTGAGGAGGTCATAGTTAAACTGCTACAGTGAAGAATGTTGTTTGACAGATGAAAAAGAAAAGACACGAAAGGTTCAAGACAACATGAAAAGGAAAAAGACAACAATGCCACTAGAGTTGCTTCGTAGGATGCTGAATGACAGCCACACCTTCCCCACAGTTCTAAACTCCATCGTCACAGTCTTCTCAGTTTTGTTTTTTCCCCTTTCAAGTATTTTAATTCACATGACAATAAAAGTTCTTTTTGCTTGTTTCTGTCCTTACCAAGTGTCCTACAACATATAAGAAAATGTCCATTTCAGAATCTTTTCCAGCTAAATTCATTTCAGCTTTATTTACACTGCAACTGTTCTATTTGTGTGTATTTGTGGTGATTGTGGTGGCCCCAGGAGATCTACGTCTCTAGGTCTAGGAACAACTCGCTTTAACAGGGGACTCTCCCGCTCGGGGTTGAGTGTGTGTTTATCCAATCATTTTCACCTTCCGGTATTCCACATGCTTCACAATACCAAGGTCAGATTATCATGTGTGTATTTTGTGTGTATTTCCACCATCAACTGTGTTGTGAAAGACAACGTGTTAGAACCACAACTGGAATCTGAGAATATGATTAGTTTAAAGTTCATTCCCTTTGTTCAAGGTTTATGTGTGTCTGACACTCAACCGTCCCTGCTTTTACCCTTCATCCCCCTGAAACCCACCACCTTCATTTTCCCTCTCTGTGATCTTATCTCCACCTTTCTCGTCAAACCTTGAACAACCTCCCTTCTTTGTCATTGAAGCAGAAGCACCTTTTTTTCCTGTGCTTTGCTGAGCGAGAGGTCCTGTTTTGTGTGTCTGTGTGTAATTGCAATCTTACATGTTTTCTTTTATTTTTCCATGTGCAGCCCATCTCTCCCCAACCTTTTCTTTGTGAAGATTTGTGTGGTTTTACTTCACTCCAAGAGGCAGATTAAGTCTTAGTCACACCCACTAGACACATTAATCTCCCTTCAAATCTGCTCTGATTGATTTTAGACAGACTATCAAGGGAGTGATGGATTAAGCGATGTGCTCGTCTGTCTTTATTTTGCTGGTAAACCCACTCAGTGGACATTTACTTGCCCCAGATTCCTGGGTAAAGGGTTACTCAGTAGCAGATGGATAAATCAAAGGCCATACTCACACACCCCTTCATTATTCATAATAGCCCAGTAAGCATAATGGAACACTGTCTGTCTTTGAATATACATGACACGCACGGAACAATCACAGAACAGGTGCCTCCATTTTTACAGTTTTTTAAAAGAGAGCCATTTCCTGTCTTTCAAACAATTGCAGTGACAGTAAAGCTGTATTGTAAATTGTATTTTTTTTTTTTTTTCTTGGATGAACGATCAGACCAACAAGCACAGGGTGACAAGACAGGATGAGTACTGTAGTTGGGGGCAACACAATCAACAAGGCACAAAAGACTTAAAGAAATGTGACAGAGGAACTGGTGAAGCCAGAGGGGCCTTGGTTCAAAAGAAATTCTATAAAAGAGAAGAAGGGATGAATGATGCTGTTTTGAGTCACAAAGAACTCAGTGTGTCTTGTACATTTGCACGTTGCTCCTAAAAATTATACATTTACAATAATTTGAATACTGGGAGTAATTATATGTGAGAATTTAGACCTTGCCTTTTTTTTCTAACCTTGGACAATGATGATAGATGATAATATCTGTTGTTTGTTGATTTTGTTATTGTTGTTTGGTTACTAAAGGTATGAATTATTTTATATCTTCATTATTCTACTGCCAAATATCACCCCTTCCCCATGTCCTAAAGAACTGGTCAATAGGGTTAATTAGGGTTAATGTGCTATAATGATTTGATTTAAAGTACTGCAAGAATTCTATCCAATTATTTATTGTAATTTCCACGAGAAACAGAAGGATTACTGTGTTACTGTGGCCAAAAGTTGTTTTGTGGAAAAATGTTTCTACTCCCAAAGATGAATATTCTTACTTGATTGAGTAGTTCCACTGGTGAAGTAACAGATTTAGTTCAGAGGAGCTACAGCAAAGCATGTGAATTAGCATGGCCTGGCGGGTACATCTAATAGCTAACTTTAAACATAAAAAAATTTTAAAAAACCAAATTATTTTTACATGCACATATTTCACCTTTTTTATCCGCTTGAAACTTTTTTTACACTTTCACGGACAAACACACACACACACTTGCACACAGGTATGGACTCACCACATCAATGATTTGTCGCAGTGTGAAGCCGAGTTCCACCACGATTGGCGCAGAGTCATTTAAGACCGGTCTTTCGAGGCGATTGTAATTTACCATCAGGTCGTTGTATAACTTCCTCTGGTATTCGCCTCCACGACAACCTGGGATGGATTGGGAAGCATGAAAATTAGAAAATTACAGAGGTAATTTTTACCAGAAGTAAGTTTTACTGAGGGTGGAAAATTAGCAGACAGGTAGAAAAATAGAAAAATATGATTTAGCTATGACTAAGGGATGTTTTAATGAGTCAAAAATAAATGTACCTGTTCTACAATTGCAGGAAAATATGTCAGTCTCACTGTTGTCTGTGTGTGACCAAATGTGTGCCTTAAACTGCTTGTTACAAATGTTTGGTTTAGCTTTATTCTGAGATCAGGCCATCTCAGAACATCAACGATCTGGGACACCACAGCGAATGATGATGTCCTCTAAAATATAATGTTCTGGACATGTTGGACTTTAGCTGTGATGGCTACTGTCCAGTTGCACCCACTCCTATCACCAGAAAGCGGCTGGTTATGCCTCACATCAAGCCTACCCTCCTCCTTGAACTGGACCTCTACCAGTTTGCATATTGCCTCACCCGCAAAGCCACCAGGACTGCTGGTGGGCCCAACCACACATCTCGGTGTGTCGGGACTGTTAGACTGATTTTTAGTTTGCAGCTTCCTGACAGCTGCATGTTTATCCTTATCACACTCCACATGACCAGTAAAGCTGTTACATAACATCTTCCTTCCTTACTAATCTCTATATCCAATATCTCCTGAACTTACCAGATGCATGCCATCAAGCACTTTCATACACAATATGGCAGCAAATTTAGAAGAATAATTCCCAATGTTGAGGGTGGAAGCTTTAGAGGAGCATAGGAAAGCAGGAAATACATGTTTTTACTAGGAGAGTTGCTGGATTATTAGGACGCTTCTGACTCCAGCAGGTTAGGGGTGGCCACAGGGGCCAAGGCCTGGAACCCTTGTTGTAAAATCGGTCCAGGCGTAAAGTCAAGACAGGAAACCAGACTACAAAGCAAGATTTATGAACACAATTGTAATTGCGGCCTCTCCCACAAACCGAAGCCATGCTCCCATAGTCCCAAAGAGGAGGAAAAGAGCCCCTTCCCTTCCGTAAACAGATCTTTTGAATACCTGACCACTCCCAGTAGGCGTACCCGGCAGTGATGCAGAAGTCACATGGTAGTGGCGAAAGAGGACCGGATCTTGTAGAAAATGGCATAGATGCTATACATAATCAGTCATACAACAGCAGAAATACAATTTGTATGTGGTTATATGATTATACATGGTTAAACATGATTATACGAATATGGCTATCGCTAATCACAGCCTCATACACCAAACACTGACTGGAGCTATGAGAGAGGTTGGATATGGCATTTCTTTGGCAAGCAGCCAATGTTGGTGTTAATCACAAAATAGTAGGTAATGGACACCCTCTGATGGAAAGGCTGTTCACACACTTGAAGAGTCAAGTCTGCTGGATTCCATAAAACACTAGACGTCTTCTTGGGAATATTTTCATTGATCTTATTTGAAGAGTTTCATGTGCACCATCAGTGCATTCTACAATATTTCACTTTCCAGATTTGTGTATGCAAACGTGCCAGCTCTATCCGCTCCATCCTTAATTTAAAGGTTGGGGTTTTTTTTTCCAAGCAATGAATCCAGCACCTGCCAATCTCCGACCTGCTCCACAGCTGCTATACACACTCTAAACATACTGACAGACATAGAATGGTGCCCTAGCCTGAAGCAAGCTATCAAGTGGCTGGCATATATCTCTTTTATTACATTAGTGTCCTCTGAGATTTCTATTTCAGAGCCCACTGGGGGCCTCGTCTTTTAGTCATTAAAGCTCACTTATATGGCTGAAAAAGAAAAGGGGGAAGGGGGAAGGGGAGGTACGCTGTAGTGCCTCAGTCCCCATGTAAAGCACTTCCCAGCTTCACAACTATTCCTAGAGACTTGTTGAAAAAAATCGCAGCCCATTTAGCACAACCAACCGCCGCACCCCCCTCCTCTTCCTCCTGTCTTTTTCTCTCTCTATCTCTCTTTCTGTCTCTGATGGAGGTGACTGCTCTGCCAGCAGCTGACTAAAGAGTGTCACTAAAGAGTTGGTGAGAAAATGCAAGAGGTGGGAGAGTTGAGTTTTTCAACTGTTTCCACAGAAAACAGGAGGCTACTAAAGACCCTCAAGTCTAAAAAGTCAGCTTTGGCCAACCTGTTGGGAGTCTGCACAGGGTGCTCTGGTCAGGTCTTGGTTCATGAACATCTCCCAGATGCACGCTTCCTCCCGTTTTCTTCTTTAGGCTCAAGAAGAAGAACGAACAATTCACTTTTTACCTATGGGTAGCTGCTCTGACATCTCATCTGACACCAGGAGGTTTGCTGCTGGGTTCTACAAGAACCTCTATAGGAGGAAGTGGTCAGGTAATCCAGATGTCTCTGCTTCTGACCTCATCCACAACCGTGGTGGTAGAGGAGGAGCCATTTCCTTCCATTTTCATGGCACCAAAATTCAAAGACTGGTCCCCTGCTGAAAGACTCACCATTTACAGGATATATCCTGTCACAGCGCTCAGTCTGA
The DNA here is from genome assembly GCA_000180735.1 of Tetraodon nigroviridis. Lineage (NCBI taxonomy): Eukaryota > Metazoa > Chordata > Actinopteri > Tetraodontiformes > Tetraodontidae > Tetraodon > Tetraodon nigroviridis. The sequence goes on from CAAE01014712.1 coordinate 45,600, forward strand.
GCCTGCTCTGCCCCTCCCCTCTACCTGCCTGATCAGACACACCTGAGCCTCTAACGAGCCACACCGGCAGCTCTTTGCCAATCAGGAGTGTTATAAAAGCTACTGGCTGAGAACAACACTGCCAGGTTGTCTCTCTTTGTCCCTGTACTGAGCTGACTGACCTTTGGTTTCTGAATTTCTGCCTGTATAAGACCTGATCCTGCTGTAACGTCCTGGTAATCCTACAAGACTGCCAGGTCCTCTGTTTTGTCTGCCTGGAATAAAGCCTGGTTTCGTTCCACATTTGTGTCTCTCTTGGGTCCAACTTCAAAACCCCTGACAGCATCCGGAGAAACACTACATAAGATGCTGGTGAAAACTATGAATAGACTGAACCAGAGAGCCCCTTTACTGTTGTTGTTATGATATTAAACATTCCAACTTTACGGGCAAATAATTATCAGAATCACACGATAACATTAAAATCGTGCCGTTTTCAGTCAAAAGTGTAAAAGCAGATGTTTTGTGTAAGGAGGAGACATGAAGGGAGGTTGTAAACCTCCCTTAAAGTAGTTTACTGAGATGTTTCCAACGCTGTCTAACTGAACTGAACTGAACTGAACTCCTAACTGAGTTTCCCTAGAGATACCTGTATGTTCCAGTATAAATATGAGACACCAAAATTACCTTAGAAGAAAAAAAGATTCATAACTTCAATCAACTTTTGTCCTATCTGTGAACTGCCTCCGTGTTTGGTGTAATATGATCCTACGCTGAACATCTGCTTCATTTTGGCAGCTGCTCTGCATCACAGACCTGGGGCAATCAAATAAATGACATAATACTAAGGTTCTGTTTGATTTTAGGTGATTGAGAAGGTCCCTGAAGGTCCTGGGTGTGAGTAGAACAGAGCTCTTGTGGATAACCTGAAGTTTCTTTTTAATATTAAAAAAAAAATCCGATTAACCCCAACCTTTGACAACAAAAGGCAACCAAGTTGCAACTAGAACAAATAGGCAATATTTGCATGTTTTCCTTAGTCTTCTGTTCTCATTTCCTCCCTCCTTCTGCAGGAGTCCGTCAGTAAGTGAGAAGCAGCAGGAGATTTAAACATATTACCGTTTGCTGCCTTCAAACCTGAAACAAGCTGTTTCAAGTTAGTTCATTGTTTTAAAACATTACAGAGGTAAAGTGTGTTTTCCATATCTAAGGCAACAGGCTTTGCTGTTTTGTACATTCTTTGCAGTCCTAATGGATGTTTTCTTTTAATCTGCTTCTCTTTAAATATACCAAAAACGAATGGAATCTCCTTTTAGGGAGTGACCCACCTTGGGAGCAGAATGTCGCCCACAGGTAAACTCCGATCAGTACAGATCCATAAGGTCTCCGAGGCTCCATGACAGCGGCAGAGCAGGAATTCCTGTCTGTCAAACTTGCTGCTCAGTCAGACGCCTGGTGCGTCCTCCTTCCCCAGCTCTCTCTCTCTCTCTCTCTCTCTCTCTCTCTCTCTCTCTCTCTCTCTCTCTCTCTCTCTCTCTCTCCCTCTCTCTCTCTCTCTCTCTCTCTCTCTCTCTCTCTCTTTTCTCTGCCCTCCATAAGGACTCCGTATTGCCTCGTGTGTCTGTTTCTGCTGTGTGTAAATGTCTGACATCTCCAAATCGTGACGCTGATGCTGATGCTGATGCTGATGCTGATGCTGGTGCTGATGATGATGATGATGACGATGATGACGATGACAGCCAGCCACCTGTCAGCTGGATCGTACCGTCAGGTTCGCCATCGTCGTCCTGCCCTGGAGGGGGACCCTCGTCCTTGTGCTTTACTGGCAGTGGTGACTACTGCCAACACTCATCGTGTACTCCTGGATGTGACGCGTCTCACTGCTGGAAATACTTTAATTTTTACGCGCATGTGCGCGCTTCATCCACTGTCCTCTCTCTGTCTTACCTCTAACATTCCACTTACAACAGTCACTTCATACTTGTTAACACCCCGTTTACTTATTAACCTTATTGTTTGTTTCTGTTTTCTCTCTTTTTTCCCTTTCTTTGACTCCAGCTTGTGTTGTTCTGATGTTCTGACGTTACGCGTGCGCCCGGAGTGTTTTACAGCTCTCACCATCTATCACTTTCTGCTTCAGCCTGCGCGTAAAACGCCCCCCGGCCTCGTCCTCGCCACAGTTTTATATAAAGCCTGCCATCAGCTCACATAAAATGAATGTCTTTTACCCCCCGTGCCCGCAGCTGAATCTATGTATATGTGAGTCTTTTTTTGAGAACCTCTTTATTTCTAGGACTGCCCGCTATGTTCGTGTCAAAATTTAAAAAAAGAAAAAAACCCCTCTCTTTTATACTCTTTTTAGCCCCAGGCCCATGCCATAAATATCAAAACATAAACAACATCACGGGCCCCATCACCAGGAGCGCTGTGGCTGCAGCTATGGTGAGGAGGGAAGCCCGGCCTGACTCCCCTGAGGTTGCAGCCCTGGCTCGGATGGAGCTCCATGTGTCTCCTGTCATGTAGCGGCACAAAATTGATTTTGTGTAATCGTTTGTAGGTTAATGTAGCTCTTGTGGACCATGCTGATGATCTGGGTGCTCACCTGGGCGGGGGTCATTCACCTAGTTTCAGTTTGAGTGCTTCCCCTTTAACTATTCAGCAGGCAATCAGAAACGGCAGAAAATAACTGGAAGATTGGTGTTTGTTTGTTTTTTATTTAAAAATGCAGCTGAAAAGCCACCTCCGTGTTGATCTGCTCTGATGGAGACGCGCACAAATGTAGATTCGCCAGAATCTTTCTGCCATCTAGTGGTCACATTTTGTCATTACAGCACAAGGTCACGAACTACGGTGTATTTACAGTTTATTTTTTTTTAAAAAGAAAGAGAAAATCACAAAAAAAAGAACAGAAAAAGAAAGCATCAATGTATATAATATGCATACATATGATCCACATTTTATTGAGAAACATGCACAAATTTCTGAACTTCTTAGTAGCTAAGAAACAACATATTTGAATATACCTACTTTCACTGTTAATTATTAAATTTCTGAAAAACTCCATAAATAACTTATTTTTAATCACTGGGAAGTTATATAACAGGGGTGTTTTTCCGTTCTGTAAAATATTTCTTTTCTGCATTGATGAAACGTTAGATGTAAATAATGAGTGCTATATTACAATACAACCCAGTTATGACTTTCATCTATTTTTGCTGCATGCATGCTCTATATTTGCAATACTACAGATTCCAGCAGTTATTAGACTGCAAACCATGCTGTAGGGAGGTAAGACAAGAGTGGTGGGATGTTATTGAGTTTTGAAGAGACAGATAGGCGGATGGAGTGTTTCTGTGATTGAGTCTGTGTGTGTGTGTGCGTTAGGGTGTGCTGAGGTACATCTGCAGAGCCGGAGTAAAGATGAGAACAGTTCCTAGTATGGATACTGTGAGGAAGGCCCAGAGGAAGATCCTGTCTAGCACCTGCGCCACAAACTTCCAGTCTTGTACAACCTGGGAGAAAAAAACAAAGGAACAGACACAGAGAAAGTCAGTCAGATGACAGAGTCAGCCTCCAGCTCTTTGTTCACGTTAAAAACACACCTGTCACTTCAGAAAAAACATCTCCAATTCTAAAAAAAAACAGCGCTAACTTCTCTTATGAAGTGTTCCTTCCTGATGTGCTGGCTGATGTAGCGGACAGAATTCGTTGCTTTCTCCAACATGGCCAGCCAGGCTTGGTTCTCGTCCTCCTTCCCTGCGAGGGGGCCTTTCTGCTGGCCCTGAACCCCCCTTCTCCCTACCGCTCTGCGGGGCTTCAGCTCTGGGCTGTGCATTTCCATATCCGGAAAGTGATATCTGGAGTTAAGAAAACATGTACAACAACAATTATTTATATCTAATTATCCAGTAGCACAGGGCTTCTCCTTCTGATTTACTGTCACCATTACTGACCTGTCAGTGTGCCCCCTCATGCACAGCAGTCGTGGAAGCCTCTGAAGGAAGAGGCTTTTGACCCATGGAGCCATGGGGTGGTAGGTAGCGGACGACCGATGGTGGACGTTGATGACGAATACGGTGACGATGATGGAGAAGGTGACGAAGATCATGATAAAGAGGAGGTATTCTCCAATCAGTGGAATGACCTGGCAACACGTCAGTTATGATCTGGTTACTGAATCAATGCCGATAGGTATACATATGGGTTTTTTCCCCCCCGTTTGAACTCTGTGAGGCAAATAAGAGGCAAACCCACCTTTGAGGAGGAGGGGATGATTTCCTCAATGACCAGGAGGAACACGGTGAGCGACACCAGGACAGATGTGGAGAGTGACAGCTTCTCGCCTTCGTCTGACGGCAGGTAAAACACCAGCACCGTCAAAAAGGACAGGCCGAGGCATGGGATGATGAGGAACAGGGTGTAGAACAAGGGCAGCCGCTTCAGGATAAAGGAGTAGGTGACAAAAGGGTACCAGTATATCCCATCCCTCCTGCTTCCCTTCACTCCCGTGGCATTGAGGATCTCCCACTCGCCATTATCGAAGAAGTCTTTCCGGTCCACGTAGTGATCCACCAGAACCAGGTCCACCATGTTCCCATCGTAGGTCCAGGAGCCGAACTTCATGGAGCAGTTCTGACGGTCGAAGGGGAAAAAGGTGACGTCCATGGTGCAGGCGGATTTGTAGCTCGCGGGTGGGGTCCATGTTATGGTTCCGTCCCAGCGCACGATGGCTTTGGTCATCAGAGAGCCTTCGAAACGGCCGTCCGCACTGAGGGAAGAATGAGGTGAAAAACTCGACATGACGACAGTGTAGCTTCACCTGCTTGAAATATGCTATCAGCAAAGGTAGAAAAGGATATATATAACTCACTTTTCATACAAGACGATATCGGGCAGCCATATTGTCTCTGACGGCACTCTGATGGCGGTAATGCCTCCATAGTCGTCTGGGTTCCATTTCAGCTTCACATCAACCCACTCCTTCCATGGACAACCCAAAGACAGCCGGTTCAAGTACATTAAAGCTTGAGATGGCTAAACACATCTCAGCAAAATGGTGTCGACCGCCCTTACCTGCCACAGCCACACATTCGTAGTCATCAGTTGGTTCTTTTCATCCTGAAGAACAAGAGAACGCGACAGTAAAAAGCAGTTTATGTGTGAATGTAGCTATTTTTGATGAAAGTACCACCAGATGGAGCCCTTAAACGCTGGATCATACCCGAGGTAACTCGGATTGGTCCAAATATGACCTCATGTTCAGCAGATTTGTGTGCGACCTTTGTGTGAATAATAAGTGCGACCTGGTTCCTCTCAGCCTGATGAGCTCATTCCTCCCATTGCTGTTATGAGACACAACTCCTTTAACCTCTCCCTCATCCGCTTCTCCTGTCCCGGCTATTTTCCTACGCTACTCGCAGATTATATTTCCATTTTTATTCGTAACCTTAAAAAAAAACGGCCACCACTCCCGTACATGGATTTGAAGCCTTTGACCTCGAGCTCTTTGACGAGGTACTTCGGCTAATTTTCATTTTTGCGAATTACCCCTTTAATAATGCTGGCTAGCTCTAGCGTGCAGCGCTTAGCTCAAGGGCACTTTTATAATGGACAAGCCGAGACAGTTAAAAGTGTCTGACTTCTAATGTGAATGTGCAAGAAGAGCTCGTCCTCTGTCCTCTGAAATTTGATGTCCTCCATTTTCAGATGGATTCTCATCTTCCTAATTGACTTCTCTCCCTGGTCTCGGTTAATTGACTTCTCCCCCTGGTCTCGGTTTACCTACTTAAGATCTCAGGCCGCGTACAAATAATGGAGATGATGGAATGAAAGCCTCACCACATCCACCAGCTGGGAGATTTTCAGTCCAAAGCGAACGGTGATAGTGTCGTTGGCGTGTTGGACAGGCCGCACCCATTTCTGGTATCCCCTGAAGAGGTTCCTCAACAGGGAATCCTCCAGCTCCGCCAGCGACACAAAGTCTTCCTGAGCTGGAAAAATACGGACAGAAACAAGGACAGAAGAAAAACTGAAATCAGTGACTGCGCTCTCAGCCATGCTGAGGTCACCAAGAACACATCTGAACTTTAAAGGGCATGAAGAAGAACCCCAGATCTTAATCCAGCACTGTTTCTCTCGGATCTATTTGTCTCCAAATACTAGATTAAAAAATTCAGACTCATCAGACTGAACTGCTTCTGCAGATGAGCTGTGGTCACCAACGTACAGCGGTCTTCTGCTGACAGACCAGGGTGGGTTTTCAGCTGTCACCCATCAGGGTGGACACTCAGACACAGCAGCTCTTCAGCAATGTTTACCACCTCTCTCCACACACACACACACACACACACACACAGTCTGCTAACTCCAGACTGACAGCTGGTCATGGCCCAACTAGTGCACCCAAAGCTCCCTAGGCTGACCAAGAAACGATCACGCTGACATGATCAGCTCAGACAGAAGAACTGCCAGGGGAGAGAAGTCGAGCTCAGAGCGTTTTGTGCAACCACGCAGGAGCCATAATAGCCAGTCAAAGAGCAACATTTGGGCCGACGAGGATGAGAGGGACGCTAAAAGAAGAAGAAAAAAGAAAATCTGAATATATGTGAATTCCCTGACAGCGAGGAATGCTTCCCTGCCCTGGTTGGTGGAGATCAGACCGAAAGCACTTGTTCGATGCTCAGAGCATTATGTGGTATTTGCTCTCCCAGCGGCTGTGTGAGCTGAGCTCAGGCCGTCCTGCTGCATAAAAAGGCAATATTTGGCACAGACTCTAGTGAGGCGAAACGAGGCGAAGGCCGGTAGGAGTTGTGGGGGTCGGGGGCGGGGGGAGGGAGGAAAAAAGAGGTTTAAATAAGCAGCCTCTCAAACAAGAGGAATGGAGCAGAGGAATGGAGAGTGCTGATAAGGGAAGAAGGGAGACAATGTGACCTACAGCAATTCCCTTCGGTGGCTAAGAGAGACAAGGAGAGTGGGAGAAGGAGAACTGAACTGGGGCAAGGGGAATGGGAACAGACAGTAAAACAGATAGCAAGAGAAGAGAGCGAAAAAGAGATAGAGCGTCACTTTCCATACTCCACGAGCACAAACTGGTCCAAGTTCTGCACATTCCACAAGCTCTGCTTTAGCTCGCATCCATCTCTGAATCCAGATCGTCACTTGAAGAAGGATCAACAATTCGTTTGAAGACACAATTCATTGGGGAAGGTGAAAGAAAACATCTAAACGTAAACGTAAAACATCTACAAAGTTACACTATGCAGCTTCTAACCTCTTGCCTCCAATTGCATCAGCGCTCCAGTTAAGACGCTCGGTTTGTCAAAGGCTTAAAAGCTGAATTCTGCGACCAGGAAGCAACTGTTGAGATACTCATCAGCTGAAAGGCAAGAGTGGAAGCCAAACACTGCAGGGAAAGACTCCCAGGCAAAAGCAGCTTCCCCTCTCTGACAGAGGCTAATTGATCTGGGTGTGTGTGTGTGTGTGTCTGTGAGCAGATTGGAGCAGGGCTATTGATTAGGACCATCTGTAGGGGGATGGGGTAGATTTCCTACAGAAAAATTGTGAAACAGATGTTCCAACGGTTATTATATTTGCATAAAATGCATCTACAGCGTGTATTTTTACGTTGAGAGTGTATCCCTGCTATTTTGTTCACGTGTGGAAGCGAGACTCACTCAGCATTGCTCAGACAACACTCCCTGCCCCCTCCAGATCTCAAATACCCGGTGGGCAACGCAGTGGTACGATCACCTTCACACTGCTGCCATCTGCTAACGGCTGCGGGATGTTCCACCGAGCCGGGGAAGAAAGGAGTGAGAAATAAAGAGGAGCTCATGTTCTGGTGCGTGAACCGGTGTCAATAAAGGGCAGTTAGACTTGGCGTTTTTTGCCTCTCACAGCTGTCAGTTAGATCTAATGAGAAGCCCCCAGGGCAGCTATCACTATTCCGACTGCAGATCTGCTCTTTTTACACCTAATTCAACTTGACAGGTAACGCTGAGACACACTAGATTCCACCTACTCAACCCCTTACTGAACCATGACAGCATGCATGTCTGCAGCAGCCACCGATACAGGTGTACACACTCTGTGTATGCCGTCATGGCCATGGGGTTGTAAGCGCTTCTCACAAACTGAGGATTTAGAGAGGAAAATGGTGCACCAACCAACCTCGTTAGGGTGGACAAGGTCTGCTGTGTTTGGAAAAAAAAAAAAAGATCTGTGCGTCATTGCTTTATTATGTATGATCTGTCCCCCTCATTTTATTGCGTCCTTGGGTCCCCCACACGCAGCTGCTGTGCCGCCCCACGGAGGCGCTGTGCTCACATTAATCAATCACCACCGCGTTTTCTCACCTGACCCAATGTTTTTCTCCAGCAGCTTCCTCCACAATCGCAAACACACACACACACACACACACACACATCGCAATTATGCCTTAAGTGTTCCTGAAAGCCTTATCTCTCCATCAGTCATCACTGGGTGCAGTGCGTGGCGCAAACTCTGCGCATTTCTGTTTACACCCGACACATCTTCAACAGTTCCCGTACGTGTTGTGTTTGGGGGAAAAGAGGAGGGGTGTGTGTGTGTGTGTGTGTGTGTCTTACCTTTCACGACATCCTTTACCGCAGCCAGGGAGACGCACAGCAGGGCGAGCGCAAACTTCATTCTTCCCACGCACTGCACCGACTGTGCTAGAGATCAAACCATTGTTAAATTTCTCTCACACACGCTCACAAACACACACACGCACGCAGTCCTGCAGGCTTGCATCACTTCAGTAGGACCAAGTAGGACCTCCGGACGGGCGCCGACGCTCCGGAGCGGCGGCTGGTTGGCGGCGGGAGACACCTGCGCCTGGTGTGTTTGCACTCACACTTTCGCTGTTGTCGTTTTAGCTCTAGCTCTCCTGTTTAGGGTGGCTTTGCGTGTGTTTGTATGCGTGCGTGTGTGTCTGCGCCGTTGTGGAATCTCCGGAGCGTCGCCGAAGTGAGGGCGGGACGGAGCGGGAGGGTGTGGGGTTGGCCGGACAAATGACAACTGCAACCAAATTAAGATCAAATTCACTTAAAATGGTTTTACTGATTTTTTTTTTTTTATTAGACTAACGCACCAACACGCACACACAATTTAATGTACATGGACAAAGGGATTATATTTAAGTTTGTGCGCTGTTTTATTTTGAAATTTCTGTGGATTTAACATTAGGAAATTTGTATTAGCCTGAAAGTGTGGACTAAATAAAATGATCTGTCGGATAATCTGGAAGAACGTCCTGCAGATACATGTATGTGCCCTGTGGCATAAATCTATTTTTAATTTAAATCCAAAGGTTTTAGCCCTAAAGGTTGGTTTTGCTGGGATGGACAGGACGCATTTACCTTCCGGCCTGAACTTTGTCAGTGGCGGCATCACAGAAATCTTGAGAAAATCCTGGATCAAAACTGAATTTATGCTCTCGTGCACTTTAACTGCACAAGTGAGCGCATGATCACAGCCCACACTCCTGGAGTGACGGCCCATGGTGCACCACAGGGCTTCACTCACGTGCTGCATGCCTACATATGTCACGAAGCACTCGCACGGCATAAAAAATGACTAGAGACCATCTTCCAGGAAGCGGTGACCTGTGAGTTTCCTCTCAGAAACCTTGTCACACCGGTTTATGCTTGGCGAGCGTGCACATTATCATAAATCATCAGCGTGCAATTTGATGCTCCGGTTATTCGGACCCTTGCTGCGCATTGTCACACCACCATGATGCCTTAGGAGACTGTTAGTGATGACATAGCCACAGACACAAACTTGGTAATACTTGTTAGAAAGCTGACAGATCCATAATGACTGGCACAATAATCTGGACTGCAACAAATCCTCAAGGCAAATCTGCTGCCAGCCCATCCTGGACTAACTGGACCCTGGACCCTGACTCCTGGTAAGGTGGATGTGCCTGTTATATTGTATTCCTTTCGCCATTTCACCAAATGATGGCCTTTCAGCCGCTGAGGGTAAATCGGTTCTGCCACTGGACTGATGGAACCTGTCATTATTGTCGAGTGGACAAGTTGATCTATTGCAGTTTTCCCACTACTCTGGTCTAAAATGGTCTGTTTCTATCAACCAAAAATGGGAAATGTGGAGAAATTTCTAAAGGTGTTGAGGTAAAGGAGCTGGACACAGAAAGAGCTACAATTTATTGCTAAGTGGCATTTATTTATTTAATCAAAACAAACCTCCCTCTTCTCCCTCCCTTTTTCTCCTTCCTTCTATTCCCCTCTTGTAATTATTTAATGGTAGCAGGAAGATGTGGAAGGTGACTCATTCTGCAGCAGTACAGGAAACACTGGAATCAAATGTAAAATGTTGGATCTTTCATTAACAATTGCCTTGAATAACAGACTGACACTGCATCCAAGCGTTGCAATCACCAAGCAAAATGCACACACACACACACACACACACACACACACACACACACACACACGGACAACCCCAAGCTTAATACAAAGTCTAAACCTGCAAGATGTCCAAAATGTCCTCACTTTCCATAAATATCCTCTCTGTCACACGCACACGCACGCACACACACACACGCACAGACACACACACACACTCTCTCTTATCCTAACGCCCAATACAAACTGTACCATCACAAGTCCTTCAGCCATGTTGTGGGGTAAAAGAGATATCCGGAAAGTCTCTCTCAGTGGCAGCCAGCTTCAGTAATTAGTCTCATTCCAGTCGCAGCCCATGCTAATTAAAAGTTCACGGTGGGGTCATCGCAGAAGAAGTCTGCACTGTTTGCTCTAACTGTATTTGTAAAGGCTTTCTTTGTTTCTTGCTTTCTGTCATTTTTTTCCCAAAAAATAATAGTTTTTTCCCACAAACAATAATAATAATAATAATAATAATAATAATAATATTCTCCCTCCATATCATCCAACGGCACCTCTCAGCTGGTGTTTGGCGCTAGAGAGGCTGGAGCGATATCAAGTGAATGTAGGGAATTACAGAAGTGAGTAAATTTCACATACAGCAACAGGATTTAACCCGACATCGTTCAAGCTGGAGTCCCTGCGAGCGCTAATACCTGGAAGCCGGGCTGCTGTCGTTTGTCAGCCTGAAGGTATGTCACATCATTTTCCTTCTCTCCCTTTGAACTATATTTCATAAAAACAGCCGTGTTCAAAATATTTACAGATCTTCGCCACTGCATGTAGTGTACACACACTCCAGCAGGCATGAGCGCACTGCTAATAATATCGGGGGGGAAATAAACCATGCTGCAGAACATGGTGCTACAGCGGAACGCTGCTGTAAATCCTTTCCTACCAGCGGTAATCCAGCATGGCTGACAGACGGGTCTCAGTGAGCCCCTGAGAATAAAGGAGGTTAAAGCTCAGGCTGTGACCACAAGTAAGGAAGAAAAACAAAAGGTCGGCAGCAACCTCATTTTGACGGTCTTACATGCGTCTATGAAACGTCACACTTTATGCGGCGTCACACTTGCATAGAGTGGGAAATGTGCATTGGTGGTTTTTCGGTACTAAGCAGGTGGGATGAGACAGCGTGGAGGACGTAAACACACCTGTCTTCAGCTTTGGTCTGTGGGAAAAACTGCCGGATGTTGAAATACTAATAACCTGTTCCAGAAGGTTCAGGGTGAAGAGCTCCACGTCTCAGGAGGGCGCTTGTTTATTGCACACGTACGCGCAGAGGTTGCCTTCCTCCATAATGCTGTCAATGGTAGCTGCAAAATTTAGAGATTATCAAAGATCATGAAGAAGAAAATTCCACAGCTGCAAAACCATGTCAGTACAGCAACACTGTAAGAAATTCAACAATCGTGACTCATTCAGATGCCCTGAACATCTTCTTTAGCTATCACTTCATTTATTTAGTCTTCAACTTTTTTTGAAAACATGTAGAAATGTCAGTGATTCCCATAATGATATTTTATGCGTGTCTGAATAGATAACAGGCAAACATTTGCATGAGAAAAAGCCCAGTTGGATTATGCATTAGGCCCACAGAATAATTGAGGAGAGGCTCACGTAAGAGGACCTGGATCTGGCGTTCATCAGGACAAAGCGATAGGTCTGATTTTCTGCCCCAGTTGCCTTGGCAGCGAGGCGCAGCTGCCGTGGCAAGGTAGCATTCGCGCTGCCATTTCACTCCTCCATTCCCAGCGCCGGTCGATTACCAATGATATGGAAGAGCAGGGAAAGATGCTCACCGGCTGGACTGGGGCCACAGGAGGTGACGGGACAGAAGGAGGAGGACATGTTGCCTCATTAATAGACCAGCTGATGGTGGAAGGCAACGCTGACAGAGACACATGGTGTTTTTGTCCCTCAGGGGCTGATGGTATGGATTTATGCATCTGTAAATTTAGCATCATTAACTGCAGGTGTAACTTTGTATCAAAACAGTCACGCAATCTCTCACAGGTGTTAATGCAAATTCAGAACCTAGCTAAAGAGTTATTTAAATGATTGATTGTCAGTATCAGACTTTCTCCCATTTGATTTTTTTAAATGCAGATATATTCCCACCTAGATGTGCAGACGCACACCAGCCTTCAGTCTTTAAATGTCTTCGAGGTGTCTCCCAGTTGTGTCTGGAGGTTGCAGCTGTTTGAGAGATTGGACAGTGGGCTCTCCACATTGAGGGGTCTGGGCATCTGTTTGGAATACCTTCGGGATCCTTTCTTCTGGACATCTCCCAAGGATCTGTGATCAGGCCTCCACCACATCCTGACGAGGAGCTATATGTCGCTGCAGACATGTGCGTGGATGGGTGGAAACAGTCAGATAAACTCTGGTCTAATCCTCCGTGCGAGAGACAGTCCTGGATGCTTTCCATCGGAGCGCTTACAGATGCAAATCCATATTCAGTGGTGGGCTGGGAAAAATTCCAATGTACATATTCCAAACCAACGAAAGCAGCAGCTCACCATCCCATACACGGTGTGACCAGTCTGGTTAAGAACACGTAAAACCTCAGCAACACGTAAAACACACACACACACACACACACACTGTCAAATCCAAAAGTCTTTGTTAAAATAATTATAGAATCCTATTCAATGCAGAAAGTGTGGGTATGTTTTTTATTTTTGCTCTACCTGTCTTCCTCGTTTCGAGTCGGGCCCTCACAAACATATTCTACACCGAGACTTGCCTGAGTCAGTGCAACTGTCTGAACTTGTGGTTGATGCGTCCCTTGATACATGCAACCATGCGCGTACACACACCTACGCAAACACATGTAGAACCGCTTCTACAGCAGAGGTTGTCACAAAAATGTTCTGGACCGACAATTTTAGGCGTGACTCAGACAGACTCGTCCCCACACAACACTCCTCACACACACACACACACACACACACACACACACACACACACACACACACACACACAGACGCATGCTAATTCATAACCCAAACCAATTCTATGCCTGAAACAGGACTTGGATGTTTTACAGAGCACCAAAATGTCTTATCTTTCCAAAAATGTCCTTCAGCAAGCAAAAGAAGACACACACACACACATTAGCACACACACACACACACACACACACACACACATACGCACGCACATACACACACACTTAAGAGGAGACACACTCTAGAGGCTTTATAACATCTAATAGGCTTTTATCCTGTCTCCTATGGGAAATTCATAAAATATCAATTTCTTTCAATCACAATAGCAGATCAAGGCAATGCTGAAGCCAGACACGCTGTAAAATGTTCTAAGTGTATCATAACAGGACTTTTTTTGACATGCACTGCTTTCTTGGGCTTTTAGTGAAGGCCATTTATTCAATAGGTGTGTCATTAAAGACCATTTATGATGACACAGCAAACACAGTTTCAATATACTCATTATACTGGTGTTACCTACACTGAACAGATGATTTCATTCTGCTGATGCTGTCATTAAACCTCTAGTTTTCTATTTTTATGTTTTATATTTTTGGAGCACAATTGCGGCAGCGAGCGTTACATCAGGATAGGGCGTTGGTGTGGGCCTACGTCCCACTCCTACTGTTCTGTCTGAAGTGTGCGAGCCTGCGTAGAGTTGCTCGCTTCTAGAGAGCATCAAAACTTGTGATTCCTTGCCTCCACCAACCATCAAAGCGACACCTCGCTGCTGACACGGACTAATCTTCTTTTCCTCCTCCACTACCACACAAGCGAATAGAAGGAAGTTCAGAAATGCTTTTACACAAATAGAATATAAAGGAGTGTTTTTACTAAGAAAAAAACCCACAATATTAAGCAGGACTTGATGTGCTTATATGCTGTGTGTGTGTTTCTCTTGTCTGTAGCTTAAAAGTGCTGATGTGCAGTTGTTCCATCATCCAGCTGAAACATTGAAACGCTGACACTCAGCTGTTTTACACTCATAGAGCAATGGCGCTTTCAATAACGCAATTTGGGAGCAGTCATCGACACAGTTGGTTCATTGTGATGTTAAAATTGGAACCTTAAACACAATTTTCGACATTGTCATCATCCCACCCATTCATTTCATCAAAACTGCTTCCCTTTTTCACTCTAGAAGCAAATCCTCGGATGAAACTCTTCATAAAGCTCTGGCAGAGTAATAGAAAACAAACAAACGAAAAAAAATATAATTACAGATAAAAATATTTCCCCAGCCAAACAGAACCAAGCACAAGAGTGTGTTGCTTCATTTATTTCCATAACTCATCTTTTTATAACGTCATGAGAAATTATTCAATATTTCAGCAGAGAAAGGCAATTTCATAGAAGGACTCAGACACGATAATGCTGCCTATTAGGATTTAGCTCTGCTCCTTTTTGCAAATCTCAAAGAAAATAGAACATGAATCACCACATACAATGTAATTCCATTTCTGCCTGACATCCCAATTCCATTTGACCCTTCGCTACCAAGAGCCCTTTACAGCAGATAGCGCTCGGTACTTCTGGGTGACGCTCTTTCATTAATATTTATGATGTTCCTGTGTCTCATCTGGCTGTAAGCACAATGTCCCTGAATTAAAACGCTCTTTGAATTTCATTTAAATCACATTTAACTACTGCATATTAAATGAACTTGAAACAAACACGGCTCATTGAATTCCTGATTTTCTGGGGTTGTTTTTCAACAACGTGTGACTCGACGAGTCAGTGTTTGGGACAGTGATGGGAGACGGATATTTCAACCGTCAGCTAGATTGAAAATGGAAGTCTTCAGAGAACCACATCGGTCATGCATGTGTCTGAATCATGGGGGCGGAGCCAAACAAGTCCATCCCGTTAATAATGTAAAGCTTTTTAAACTCTTTCCTTGAATTGTTCAACAACGTCTGTTTCCACGTGGGAATCATTAGTGGTGAATTAAAAGTCCAGTATTTTTCCATGTCTCCGTATCGCTGCTGTCTAATCCTCTTACTGCATCACTGAGGCTTCCGTAGCCTCCAGATACGCCCGTGTGTTTCATGCTCTGATGGCACCATAACTGACCACGGAACAGATTATGCATGGAACAAATGGCTCACTCTTCAATGTGTGTGTGCGTTTCTATTATGCAACATGAGAAAAATCAATAACAGAAGTACTGGAAAAACTGAAGGTGTGTTGGTGTCACCACATATCTGTCTCCACTGACAGCCTACTACAAGCATCATCAGGGGCAGACTGATGTCCAGCCGAGGGCTTAGTAACAGCTTCTCTGAACACACAATTATGTCTTCTCATTTTTCTTTTGCTTTTGGCTCTTTCTTTTAGGGGTGAAATCAACTTTATCCAACTCTTGCTATTGCCTAACCAGCTTAATGGCTTCCTTCACTACAACTTCCTTCACTACATGTCCCCTTAGGTCTTCCTCTAGGTCCTCCTCCCTCAAATTTGCATCCTCTCCCTTCCAGGCTCTTCTGGACATGTTCAAACTATATTCCCTGACTGGAGTTCATTCATTATGGGTTTAATGTGCATACAGTAAAGATCTGATCTGCAGATTTTGTGCTGTGGATCATAAACTGCTCTAACTCATTCTCCTCTGGATCCTATTCAGGGTCTTTAAATTTAACAGCGTGACCCGCACGAGCAGCTGAGCGCAGCAGTGTCTGCCTGTGTCGCGCACAGTCCACTGTGAACCTTTCTGGAGTGAACCTCGTTGCTTTTCAGCATATTTAAGCCACAGAAACACGGTTAAACTAATAACCATATGTAAATGAAAACAACCAAAGAGCACTTGGCAATTAAAGTTCCGGCTTTTTAAACACATATGTACCAAAAAAAAAAATATATATATATATCTTTACAATTTTTAACTAATGACTCGCCGTTGACCCAGCTTTATGCATTTAAATGTCATGTTGAATAATGCATATTACATTAACAGAGAAAGTATTTCTGAATAACAACTAAAGGTGAAGATTTTAATTGCATGCCTCAGTGTAATTATATCTTATGACATGTAATAAAATAGCAAATAAATCGTATTTTTCTGCATGCAAAATGTCCAGGACTTACACAAGAAAACAACTCCAGGAGTGTTACAAAAATTGGATTTTAATTTGGGAAAAAAAAGGACAATGGAGGCCAATTTATGCTGACACTGGTCGCTCCGCTTCGGCTTTAATTGTGGGTTTTTAATGCATCACATGGCAAAAAAAATGACGGAAACGGAGCAGCATAAATGAGATGGAGGTGCGGCGATCTGACTGACTGTGGGTGAGGCACGGTCCCCATTTCTGTCATGCATGTTTCTTGCATGCTGGGTCTTATTATTGTCCCTGTAATCTGGAAAAATGAGGGGAAATAAAATCATTAACAGCCATGGAGTGGGATGATACAAACCCTGTAAATGCGATGCTATTTCAGGAGCCACCAACTAGCATTTAATCCAATATTTACCAGGCCAACCAATTATAACGTGGAACATTATTCAGAGATAACATTTATAGACACGTGGGTCCTAATTACAAAAAGAAAGTAGAACAGCCTGAGCTTATTTCTTAAATTTGCTGCTGTGTGTGGCAGACATCTAAACTTTAATTGTAACTGACAGGGAGCAGCTGGGTGAAGCCGTCCACAGGCAGGGCCACTCATTAGACAGCTCAGCGCGGGAGAGGGGGGAGAAGGTCGCCGCAGAGGCCGGTTCAGGATGGCAGAGTTTGGAGTCGAAGAACAAAAACTTCCCAATTTTCACGGTGCACCCGTGACATTGCCTCTGATGTTTCCTTCCATGTTTTGTTCAGAATTTTTGTCACTTAAATTAAGGTGTTTTTATAAATGCTTTTTTACAGAAATACCACCAGTGATGGAAAGCACAGTAACAGCACGACTTTAAATCTTTCTTTCTTTTCACATCTCCTCTATTTTGATTCAACAGAAAATAATTTTGCCCATTCATTGAATAGAAAGAACCCTTTTTAAAAGCTGCATATGAAATTTCATGTCACCAATAAGAATTTATCGTCCATTCACTGAATTATTACTCCGCGGGATGGAAAGTCATTCCTCAGATGAATAACTGGAAACCACAATTCAGTAATACAAAGCCAGAAACTATATTTCTTGCTCTCACCTTTGAACTTTGCAGCAGTTTTTCAGAAAAGCTCACTTCTGTTGCATTCCCGGGCACTTCCCGCTGTACACTCCACTACATATCTTTCTATCTTTCCCAATGCTACACTCAGGAAGACCAACATATTAAACTTTCACTTTTATACCCGTAAGAATAAAATAATTACTGTCCCTCATGTTGAAGGAATTGACCATTATATTGTTTCTATATACCTTTTGTTTAAAATTCTTATCAGTTGTCACAGCTACAAATGAGGATTTGCTCTTGTTATAGGGCCTTTAAATGTTACATTTTAGGCATCGTTTGATGAAATTGTTTTGTGTAACTAATCATTACATTAATATTGTATCTTTCCACCACTGGTAACTTTACTCTCTGAAATCAGCCTGGTAATTTCAGAGAGTAAAGTATGCCTACCAAGGTCTTGGTTGATGTTAAGGCATTTTGACTTTGGGATATGTCACCAGCCATCCTGAAAACAGCAACGAGCGTACCGGAGGCTTCTCTGAGGGCTTCAAACAGAGAGTCCATCGAGTGAATCCTGTGTTGCAGTTAGGAGACGAAGCCGCAAAGAGGCTGGAGGAACAGGCCCATCGTTCCCAGGACGCACACGGTCACAAACACCCAAAGGAAGATTCTGTCGATCACCATGGCAACATACTTCCAATCATCCTCCACCTGTGGGTGAGCGAAGGAACAAACGCATCAGAGGAGACAATCACAAAACAGGCACCTGATGACGGAAACCGGCTGAGTCAGGATTCAAAGGCAGGTGGGAGGTTTGTGGGAGTCGATGGAAGGATTACGCTACAAGGATGAAATAAAGAAGGTGAGAAAAAAGTAATATAGTTTAAGTCAGCCAAGATTAAATAGAAACAAAAACTTACTATGATAATCACATTCCGACTGCGGCGTCGGATGGAGCGACACACTCTGACAAAGCTGATTGAGCCCCGGGTTTTGCATATCAAAAGCTGTTTCTTCCCCTTTGAGATTCCGCTCAGCATATTTAGAAGCGTCAGAGGAAGGAAGGAGAGCTCCCATCGCAAACTATCGCTCTCAAACTTGTACTGTCATAAATTTACAGAGCAGGTTTGCAGCAATCTATACAACAGAAAACCTCCACGTTTATGGTTTTGGCATTATTAGGTTTCATTTGCATCCAACATTCAGTGTGTTGAATTGCAGTATTTTTTTCTTCTCTTCTTGGAATCGTGCAACTAAAAAAGACAACAGCCACTTCAGTGTGTGGCGGTTCGTTAGTTAGTGTTGGTGATATGTACTCGGTGTTGATTGCTGCTAGCTCTTCCATTGATTCGGAGAACTAGCGTTCACAGCTAAGCCAAATATCAAAAGAGAATGACTGCTACAAAAAGAATAATGTGTGTTTCTAAAGTGTGTTTCTAGATCTGGGTTTGAAAGCATGAGCCTGTTTTGAACTCCTAAAAATATAAATTATTAATCTGATGTACACACATATATATCCTCTTATATTTAAATTGCACTGTGATGCAGGAAGTTATGCCTGAAAAAAACATAACTGATACAAACATCGCTAAGTCAGACCGACTATAAATCGGGAATACTGACCTCTCTGGCTTTGTTGCGACTCCGCATGTTCTCGGCGATGTACTTGATGCTCTCGATAGCCTGTTTGATCTCCGGTGACACCACGGAAAAGGCCACCACGGTGTTGACGCTCTGCGCGCTCAGCTGACGCGACATCTTCCCAAGGTCTGGAGTCCCAGGGGTCTCCTTCTCATGTCGGCAGGCGCAGGGGCATTTCTTGCCGGCGTTGTCTTCCACGGACGACACCTTGCCGTCCCCAAACTCCAGACAGTTGAGGGAGCCTCCACCCACCTGCTGGAGACCACAAACAGACCTCCTTCTTCTTCTTTAACGTCAAGGTTACCAAATCAGTGGAATTTAGAGATTCCTTTCTTCAAAAGAAATCCTGAGGATATACTTGTATGGTGCTGTCAGTGTGCAGATGTGAGTACAGTCACTGACCACACAGTAAAGTCTCCAAAGTTCCTGGTACTGCAAACGCCCGTAACCATGGCGATGCTAAATTTTAGCTCTGCTGCTCAAGGTTGACTTGAAATCAGCACCTGCTTCAAAGTCCAAGCAGAACTATCAAACCCTAACCTTATAAATATAAGCTCCTTGCACAGGAAGTGGGCTAAACACTAAACAGAGCGCTAAACAGACACATCGACTGCAGCTCAATGCGTATCTGCACAAGCACGCAGGCCGACCGTAAATCAGAACAAGCGTGGAACTTATTATGGTGCAACAGGATCTACCGCCCTCAGGAAATTCCATGGCCATGAGGGCGGGTTTATGATCCAGATAACATTTGCGTGAGCGCTAGCATGTGGGTTTGTCTTATAGCGGGAGAGACTCCTTACCTGCATCAGGCTATTCTTCCTTCTCTTTCCTCCTTTCCCGCCTCCTCCTCCCCCTCCAGCTCCTCCTGCCTCCCCACTGCTGTCCACCCCCCGGGCCTCGCCGTCGCCATCAATCGGCCTCCGCATCAGCATAATCCTCGGCAGCACTTTCAGAAACACGGAGCGCACCCAGCCCGGCATGGTGTGGGTCATCGGTGTGCGGTAGTGTACGTTCAGCACAAACACGGTGATAACAATGCTGAGTGTGACGAAGATCATGGTGAAGAGCAGGTACTCGCCAATGAGCGGGATGACCAACGACGTGGAGGGGATGGTCTCTGTGATAACGAGCAGGAAGACAGTGAGGGAGAGCAGGACAGAGATGCAGAGCGTGACCTTCTCTCCGCAGTCAGACGGGAGGTAGAAAACCAGCACTGTGAGGAAAGAGATGAGGAGGCAGGGGATGATGAGGTTGATGGTGTAGAAGAGCGGAAGGCGCCGGATGTAGAAGGAATAGGTGATGTCGGTGTAGATCTCCTCGCAGCAGTTGTACTTGATGTCGTGCTTGTAGCCTGGAGCGTCAATGATCTCCCATTCGCCGCTTTCCCAAAAGTCTTTGAGGTTCACCTGAGAGATCATCACATCATTTTACACATTGTCCACAATTAGCATTTAAATGCTTTCTCAGTCTATTTAAACCATATTTTGATAAAATAATGAAAACAGATTCCTGCACAGTTAGATAAAAATAATGTAAATGTTCACACTCAGCATGCAAACACTGTATCTGTCTTCTTAATGTAAATGTCACTGTTGGTTTCACAATATGTATATATATGTAGTGTTTATATGGACTTGAACATTTGCCTCTGGCTAACACGGTGATGCAGCCATAAAAGGCTCCGCTGGGGGAAATAAAACAAGAATTCAAAGGAAAGAGGAAAGAACTGAATTTATCCTTTCACTGGGAATTTTAAACTCTATTTGAGCCACTTCTGATATTATGACATATTTAATTTGTTGAATTATATGTTTTTTTCATTTAATGAAATATGCCTTTGCTAGTAATTAAAATTCTAAACCTTGTGTGTGTGTGTGTGTGTGTACATGACAGGGTCACCCTGATGAAGCATAAACTCCATTTGAAGTCCAGACTAACCGTCTCAGCCACTGACCTTAGACCCAATCAGCACGAGGTCAATTTTGGCTTTGTCGTACGTCCAGGAGCCAAACTTCATGGAGCAGTTCTGGTAGTCAAAGGGGAAGTAGGTGATGTCCATGGGGCAGGAGGACTTAAAGATAGCTGGAGGAACCCAGGTGATGGTGCCGTCAAACTTCAGCAGCGCTTTGGTCTTGTCTTCCACTAGGAAATCCCCCACGGCGCTGTGCCGGTCCCCCATAGTGGTGAAAGAGTGACAGGATATAGTGGGAGGAAGGTTGGAGGAAGGGAAAGGCATGAGGAGAAAGAGAAAATGAGCAGCAGAGGAGTGAAAAGGAAAGAAAAAAGGTGCACTTATTACTTTATGAAAAAAAGCATGTTGTGTCCAATATGGAGTAAAAACTGCCCTGAAATAATAATCAGTCAGGGAGAATTTAATCCTAATTCTGAGAAGTCCAATTTTGACTGTGTCTGAGAGACTGGTGTCACTCTCACTTGTTGTAGAGCACGATGTCAGGTCTCCAGATCTTGTTTGAGGGAACTCTGATGAACTCAATCCCGTCAAACTCTGTCGGAATCCATCTCAGTTTGTAGTCATTCCAAATCTGGTGACAGACGACAGACACATAGGTCCCACATCCCTCCAAAGGGAACATTTCTAGAATGTGTATTATATTTATGATCCCTCTCATCTCTTATATCAGAGCCAGAGAAAAAGCCATTCTAGCTGATGTTTAGCAGCAAAAACAGGCCTTTTCACCCAGAGCAACCGGGTGTCCTCAAAGCCTTTTTCTCCACAGGAAATCAAACACAAACATGTGTTTGATGCAACCCTCAATTTAAAGAGATGTATGAAGGAACATCTCATTGACTTAAAAAAAGGACCAGCATTGTCGCTTTTGGTACTTAGTCAATGCACCTGCAGGTAACGTTTCATTAGTCATGGCTATTTGCATGTCATTTAGGATGAATTCATTCATTATCCCGGCTGATTAATACCCAGTTCTGACCTGGAAGCTGTTTAATTAACCACTTCATGCTACGCCGACTTTCCATTTATCTCCACCAGACAGGGAGCGTGCAGTGATTGGCTGGAGATGCAATTGTGATGGAGGCCGCGGGTTAGTGGTTAGTATGTACAATATCTACAAAAGCACCGGGTCACATTGCTGCTGGCAAACCCTTGTTTCTGTTTTCATCTGAATCCACAGAAGGCGTCAGGCCGAAGGTGACTCTTGAAGTCAACGCGTCAAAACAGATGAGTTCTGAAGCGTTCCAACGGAATTTGTTTTTGGAAGAACACAAGGAGAAGTTGTTTACAAATGAATACGTCATCATCATCATCTTCGTCATCTTCATCATCGTTTTTGCAGGGCGATTTTCTGCGGCTTGCGGTGCAGCCTCGCGTGTTTGAAAATGAGGCTTTGCAAAAGGTCACAATGCCCATGCTGATTGAAACAAAGACAAATCACAATTGCTTCGTCATCCATGACTAAAGGGGGAGAAAGAAAACAAGTGGTCTGAGAGCTTAAGGGTCAGAGGTCAAAGGTCAGGCTCTGTCTTTTGATTCCTCACGCCCAAAGCATGACTGACCGTAATTCAGATGCGGATCATTCTCAGGGTCCATCTGAGGCTTATCTGGGTTAGGGTGATTATGCTAAGATTCCAAGCACACGTGCACACACCACACAGAAGGTCAACGCCATGACCTTCACAGGTCAGTCTCCCAGTTCACAAACGTGTATGGTGTGTGTGTAGCACGTATGCGTGTGTGTGTGTCACAGAGAGTGTGCCTCTTGTGTGCTGCTTACGTGTCTGAGCCATAAATTTGTTTCCATGATCTGGTTCACTTCATCCTGCGGAGAAATGAAGAAAAGCAGAGAGGTTGGCAGCCATGTGTTCTAGTGTGCGCTGGAGTGTGTTGTTGCTCCGGCAGCAGCGGAGCACCCACAGGTGCAACACAGTCTTAAAAACACCACTACCGTGTCTGAAGCCCGGACTAATTTTCCCCTCGAATTTTCCCCTCATGGATCTGGAGTAGTCTGAGTGTCAGAGCAGCCTAAAAATTTTAATTATGATAATAATTTCCAGGGGCTCCATATCTCATGGTTAGTTGGATTAGCAGCGATAATATTATTTTAAGTCAGCCTTAACCGCACAAAGAGCTGCACAAATCCCAATTTGATAGGCAAACGAGTGGAAATATGTGCTAAAACCAACACGTGGTGACACAGACAGCCATTGTGCCCTCGCACACACACACACACACGTGATCACGAGCACCACTCACCTTCAGATTAATCTCACCTTGACGAGCTGGCAAATAGAGCTACGTATCAGTCCAGCGTGAAAGAAGCTCCCGCAGGCATTTCACTCTTAATCTGCAGATTTCCATTCTGAGCTGAAACCCTCTTTTCACCAAGTGGATGTGCACCATCGCCACCCCCCAACCCCCCACACCACCACCCGCGCTAAACGTAATAATTCCGAAGGAAAAAACAGCGGCGTACGACAAACACTGGGTGACATTTCTGGAATCCGTGAAATTGAGCAGTCTAAATAAAGACTACGCTCACTTTCGTCTTTCACTTCTCTCGTTCCGCAGCTTATCTTTTAGCTTTTCTGTACCAAAGGTAGGAAATGTGATTAAAGTGCTTGCAGGAAGACGTCTCGCTTCACACAGACACACAAATACGGCCGTCCCTACGCAGGAAACTTATGAATGAATGAATCGGCAAACACTGTTTTTACATTCTAATCTGCGTGTTTGTGTTTGTGGGCGGGGCTTACGACTTTGACCAGTTGGGAAATGGAGACCTCGAACTCCACCGTGACCGGATCAGAGACGTTCTCCACCGGTCTGATGAATCTGGTTGTACTTTCTGAAGAGTCTCCTGAAGAGCCGGTCCTCTGCCTTGGAGGAGAAGCAGCCTGAGGCGGACCGACACACGAGAGAGAGAGAAAGAGAGAGTGAAAGTGGATTGCCAAAAAAACAGGCTGATGCTTGCGTTGCATGACACCTCCAGTCATAAGGATGCAACGTTTGGCAACGGTGCCAAAAAAAAAAAAGAAGCCTGAGCTCAGAGTAGATGATAACTTCCTGACAACACATTTGGTGTTCTATCCCAAAACGACACCTCAAAGAGCTATATTTAACTATATTTTCTAGTTTAGCTTAGCATTTCCTGCTTTTAATGAAGGACAACTATCTGAGAGCATTCTTAAACATACACTGAAAATGTAACTTTTTGCAACAATATTCATGTTTGATTTTTGTTTGATTCAAAAATGGTGGGAAAGGCATGTGAACTATCTGAGCAATACAAATTTATAAAAAACAAAAAAAGAAACGAGCAGCTTAGCTTTTTTCCATTTGATCTATCAAGGCTTTGGAGTTTGTGGACTATTTGATGAGAATCTCTAGATCATGGAGCTGCTCTTTAGATCATCAAGGCTGAAGCTGACTTTGATTCTACTTCTGTAGAGATTACTTTGGCGGTGGTTCATTGTGTGACGCGTGTGAAATAAATCCAAGCCATTTTGGCACGGCGTGCAGCCAGCAAACACAAGACGTCCCCTTCCGTTCACGCCTTGCGGTGCTGCCAAACGCCTCTGCGGCTGTGACCCTGACCGCCCGCGTGACCCGACAGCTCACGGTGTCACCGCTTCAATTTATATTTGCTCAGTTAACCGTGAGACCTGTTCTTTATTAGGTCCTATTTCCCAACTCATCACCCGCCCGTGGGACCTGGGACCTTCCTCTTAGCTGGCTTCTAATAATTGACAAGGTAACAAATCTCTTTGGCAGCTGTGATACAGCCTCTGACTTCAGCCCAGTGTAGCACGAGAAGATTGAATCTGAGACAATATTCTGTCAAGAAAACCTATTAGCTTCACGAGTAAGAAATAATTGGAGCAGACCTGACACCAATCGTTAGCTGACCGCTGCTGGAGGACCTAACGTTACCAAAGTTATACAAGTTAAATACACATTTGTGACTTGGCTAGACTGCTGCTTAAGGGCAAGGATCAAAATATCTTCTTCAGTAATGGCAAAGGAAGGAGCTCGGAAGGCTTGAGGGCTGAGAGTGCAAAATGCAAGATAATCACAACAGGAGATTCTAAATAGATTTAGGAGGAGGAAGTTTTATGGACTACTGTCTCACAACAGGCTGGAATATGTGCAGAAACTAGGTGGGCTGATGATGACGACGGCCAGCCGGAAACAGATTTATTGAATTTTCCACAAAAAAATGTATCCAACGTTAACTCTAGCCACATAGATCATATTGGCAGCCATCGAACACACCAATGCATTCCCGCATGGCTTGAATTTACATGCTGCATCTCTTGTCTTTATTCATGAGAGGGGGCAGCCTGTGATTCTCACTCCTCCCTAAAAGCGGTGAGAGTGGCATTTTTGGACAGCTGAATGACCCAAAGGCAAAACAGTTTGAGATGGATGGTAGAAAATGTCTCAGTTAAATGAACATAACTAGAGGATGTATTAAAACAGAAGAGGAGAGGAGAGGGAAGGAGAGGGAAGGAGAGGAGAAGAGGCAAAGCCTACTTAACATGTCACTCAGCAGATTACGTGAATCCAGACTTCACAGCCTCCTGTTAGCTGCATACCATGTGCTAATGCTGTGCTGAATACACCTTGTAGGAATTATTGAATTGGAGAATGCTATGGATTTATGTTTAGCGATTTTAACATGTGACAGGTATGAGATGAAATCAACTGTGGCCTAAAGGGCGAAAAAACATATTTATACAAACCACACTGAGAAGATAAATGGACTGATACAGACTGGTCCTCCACACTTGTTAGTAGAAATACAGAAGGCTGTTCTGTGACATGTTGGATGAGCACAGGGGGCTCTTTAACCTCAAGAGGGTCTTACAGCACATGTACACACACACACACACACACACACACACACACACACACACACACACAATGCTTTATGTCAGTACGGTAATTATAACAGAAGCAATTACAGCCACAGATGAAAGTGTGTTAAACACTTTCATCTGTTTAACACACTTTCATCTGAACTTAACATAGTTCTCTCCCTCTCTCTCTTTTTCAAGTGGCCATTAAACGCATCATTGAATGCACTTGATACCAATGATAGTATTGGGTTTAAAAAACCATTTACGTCTAGAAGTATCATAGATCACAAGTGCTGCAATGGGCACAAGAGAACGTGCACTGAAAAAAAAAAGATGACAAATGTGTTGGGAAATGTATCATGGCATCCACTGACTCAAGTAACACACTCATTTATTCATTGAAGAAAAGATGCTAATTTCGCTATGTGGTCATTAGTCTGGCTGCTCTAAGGTGGACTTTGTTAAAAGGTTTACATGTCTTATTTTACCTGATCCATCTCCGAGTGCGTAATCATTCATAATTCAACAACTCTATTGTGTTTTCTTTTAAATGCACCTTACCATCCATAATCTATCACTAGCTCCATCAAAGTTCCTCTGGTAAATGTCAGTGTTTCTGACAGAGACAGGCGATTGCTGCGAACAATTTAAAATGAAAGAAAAAAACTGAAATAAACACTTGTTTACTGACAGCAACCGAAGACTCTTTGGAGCCACCAGAATGTACATTTGTATTCTCGTATATAAATTAATCACCTTGATGTGCAAAATCTCCCAAATCCGCTCAGATAGGGCGGGAGCTCCTTGCATGTGTGGGTGACCGTTGATTGGGGTGACGACGAAGAGCAAGGAAAGGGAGCAGGGAGGAAGAGGGAGGTGGAGGAGTGGGAGGGACAGCAGTCAATGAGTGATAGAGAGGAAGAAGATCATTTTATGGGCTGTTAAGGAGCCATTAGCCTCCACTCTACTGTCAGCATGCAAATGCTTTTAAAGGAGAGAGAGAAGGGGGCTGGAAGAGAGCGCACGCGTTTGTACACGTTGGTACATTTCCATTTATGGCGTGCACAGTTTTAAATGCATGTTCTGAACGGGAGGTTAAGTGATTTGTGATGAGCAACTTGTTTGGAGTATTTGTTTTCCTCCCAAGTATTAAAAAAAAATAATAAAAGTTGAAATGAGCTGAGGGTGGATGGGGAGAAGATGAGCAGAGGAAGAGTGAGAAAGGGAACGAGCCAGTGAGCGGAGAGCTGATGAGACGAGACGACGAAAGGTCTGGTGCTGAGAGAGTGGAGTGGAAGTCTGAAAACTGGGACCTGTCGTATTCCATCTGCATCCTGTCGTCTCGTCGACTCTCTTATCTTTTTCAGGAGCGTTGAGCAACGACGGAGGTCCGCCACAGAAGCCCACGTGAACCTAAGCCGTCGCACATTCTAGTGCCGAAAGATCTTTTCTTTTCTTTTTTTTTTTTCACCTTCAAAATGAGCAGATTAAAATGAAAAGTGCTCATCTTTCCCCTCAAGGCAACTTCCCCCAAAAAGTGGGTTAGATGAATTTCAATGTGTTTCGTATAAAGGCCTGTTTCAACCTCCACATCACGGATCTCCGAAATAAAGTTTCTCAGTAATTGTGTGGAAATATTTTATGATTCACCTAATACGCTGTGGAGACATCCATGAAGATTTTTAATTTTTCTGTATATGTCATTTTCTACGTTGTCTCAAACCTGAGCGATGCCGTGTGAGGCGTTAGCCCCGTTATCTGTAGCTCACTTTATCTCTTAGACACACTCCCTCTGCTCTGCATCCTGCTCTATAAATGTTACTGTGACATAAGCATCATTACTGCACACACACACACACACACACACACACACACACACACACACACACACACACACATCAACACAGTTCACTGACCACATCATCAGTTGTGCAGTCAAAGACATTAAGGGAGCAGCGCCTTTGCTTGAATGTAGAGCAGCTGCAGCAGAGGAAACACCTGCAGGCTAAGGTAAAATATAAGACTATCACACCAAAGACGCTAGTGTGTGTGTGTGTGTGTGTGTGTGTGTGTGTCTTTGGAGTTCTACTGCAACCAAAGACATGATGGGAAATAAGAGTCATCAGTCAAAACTGTAGTAATTGCAGTCTGCCGACTTCATCTTTTACTTGGCGTAGTGATGCTACGCGCTCTGGGTTCAGCGCTACTGATCCTGATCGATTAGAAGTAACATTTAGCTATCCGTTAAAATATTAGAAAATCAGAACTGTCTTCGAAAAGGAAGGGACGATACAGACGAATCTATCCAGCTAAACCGACGTCAGCAAGCCTGAATATTTCATAAGAGCAGAAGTTAGAGCGTGTTGATGTATGCATGTATGGCCCAGAAGTGGTCAGAGAGAGACTGTGAAACATTAAATACACACACCGTACTATCGCCGTGCTACTATCAGGGGATTAAATAAATCACTGAAAAACAAAATCAAGATTTAATCCGGTTGCCTTAAGTGACCAACAAGGTCCAAGACGCATACCGGATGGTCAAACCCAGAGGTCTGAGAAAGGTCTGTTACAGCTGCAGATCTTGGTATTCAGCAGGGTTCACACACATACACACAAGTACACACAGGGCTAAAGTGTGTGTGTGAAGCCTGATAAGCCAGAAAAGAGCTGCTGCCACCTGGCAGGAATCAGATATAGCTGCTGTTTATGCCCAAAAGCAAATGTTGATGCTGCGGCTTCGAAACGTCGCTGCATAATCCCAGTGGGTGTGTGTGATTGGCTCCAGGTCACTCAGCCACAGCAGAGGTCAGAGATTACTTTCTTCTCTGATATCCCCAATCCTTAGAAATACCCGCTCTTAAAAATGTATTTGTTTTTCTTGTATAAGTTTTGAAATGGAAGGCTGCAGTCTGTTTCATCCCAAATCTCACACTCCAAAACAGGATTGTTTTTTTAATTTTTTTAATTTATTTTTTTATCAATTATTTGTATAAGGCCATTTTTCGGTTGACTGAAATCTTTCTTGTGTAAACCCACAAACTCTCAACAGGCGTAAACAGGCAAAACACAGAGCCGGTAAACAAGTTCTAATCTCTTGGTTTGAATTCACGATCCCTGCCTCAAAACAACATTTGCATTAATCAAAATTCATTTATCCATGCCCACATTCTTCTGTAGCTAAGTCAGCTGGCCTATTTACCAAGAAACAAAGTCACAGACGAGGTCTGCGACGCCACCCTGGGGAGACGCTCTCGTACGGCAGCATCGGAAGAGTTAATCCATTCCTACAGTTCCAAAAGTTCCATAACACACAGGGATAGGGGAAGAAGATGCTTCTGGAGTGCTGCACAGATGCTCAAAGTGCTGATTTGGAGCATGCAGCGAAGCTCCATGGCGCGCGTAAAATTCATGGACCGCAGTTAAACACCGAGCGTCTTTTTGTGGCGTTAACGCAGCTTTACGGAGACGGGACGAGCGAGAGAGGACCTCCATACCTTGAATCATCAGCCGCGAGAGGAATCAGGAAAATCCACCTCACCGCCGATCGCATGTCTCCGTGAGTCGGTTGAGGATCCTCTTTACTTTCTCCGGACACTTTCCTTTTAGATCCCTTTCATGCGCTTTTTTTGTTGTTGTTGATTGTTGTTGAACGAGAGAAATTAAGAAATGACGCGCGTCTCCTACCGGTGCCTTAATTTCCAGTTTCTGATCCGAACATGACTTGGCACGTCCCTCCCCTAAGAGCGCACAGCTCCCCTTTGGCGCATCCATACGGACTCCCCTCCCCAGCATTTGCTCTGGAAAATAAATAAATATATAAAGATCCTCACACGCTGAGCAAATATAAAAAACACAAGTGAGGTAAAGAGTTGAAAAAAATTAGAAAACGAATTGCATTGTCGCCTTTCTGCGTGTGAGCTGATCACATTTTCCCGCTTGCGCGCAGGTCAGCAGCGCGCGCAGCGTAAATCTAAAGTTTGGATTTTGTAAAAGATGGATGGTGTTTGCGGGGAACAGCAGGGGGTGTCCTTTTCACTTGTATCGCCTCACACACGCACTACAGCTGCGTCACTTTTACGCGAATTAAACCCTTTTGGAGACGCGCGCCGTCGGCCACGCATGCGTACGCGTCTCGAAATTCCACCCTCAGTCCTTTGAATGAGGACCATGTGCGAACTTCAAATGACTTTTTTTTTGTCCTGTGCTGGTTGTGCTGATAAAAGTTTAATTTTAGCCTCTCGTTTCCAAGGCTTGGTTTGACGTCAAGCAATCAAGCCACGTGGGGAGAAAACGCTTATCCCTTTAACACAGGTCACATTTACATGACCCCTTGTA
>CAAE01014712.1:76111-93608 GCA_000180735.1 Tetraodon nigroviridis
TGAATACATCAATAAAAAGTGGTTTAAATTTTCTTTTTCAAGATTGTGGGGGGTTTGTGGGGCTGGAGTGGGTTTGAGTTGAGTTTGAGTTTTGACTGAGGATGAAGAGGGTAAAAGGCTGGGGTTAGGGTTAGGGTCAGGGGGGTTAGTGAGGAGGGTAAGGGCCTGGGTAGTCGATTATACCTATAAAGGTCCTCACAAAGATAGAATTACAAGAATGTGTGTGCATGTGAAAAATTTTATGTCCGACTTTATTTTATTTTTACTTCGATGTTGGCTTTATAGTAATTTACCTTGTTAATATTTTGACGAATACAATATTTTCTAAAATAATATATAATAAATAAATAAAAAGGAGCATTCATCTTCCAACTGCCACTTTGGTCGCAGGGTTGATTCCATTTATCTCAGCATCCATAGGGAGGAAAGATGGATACGCTGGTTGGATGAAAGAGACGAGACAAAGGAAGGAAGAAAGACAAGCATGTTGCAAGGAGGCTCGTGTGTGAGAGGCCTGGAGAGGGATTCTGGCAAACAATCTCACAAGACAGGCCAAAAAATGGAAGGAGATCAATACGATGGATCAATCAAAGTCCTGTCCTCACTGCCTGTCTCGTTTACAGATTTGAATCATGACTATAAATTCAGACCCCACCGACAGACGCTGTGGAAACGACCATATGCGGAAACCCTGAAGAAGCACAGGGAGGATAATGTGTTTTTTCTGTTGCTGCGCAGATTTTGACAGGCGCTGAGCTCACAGTGTGGCGTCAAGACACGCTTGTCTTCGCCAGCCTGATTAGGAAAGTGGTTCAGAGGAGGAACTAGGTGAGAATGGGTGTTTCTGCCAGGACTGTTCAGTGTGACGCACCGTAGACCGTCCTAGTGCTCTGCCCTCAGCCATCTTTAATTTATGGTTTTAGTAAAAGCTGAGCACACGGAGCCCACAAGCCATTAATGTCACCCTCTTCTTCCCTCCACAGCATCATCTTACAACAATACGCCATTTTATTTGACCACTTTGTGTCTCGCTTTTATACTTTTACTCACCTTCTTACTCGTTGATCTCATTCATACAATGTACACTAGTGCCATCTCTCTGCCTGAAATAAAAGCCAACACACACATGCACACACACACACACACGCATAATCATCAGAACTTTCAAAATTCTGCTGAATTATTCACATCCACATATCTACAACACATCTCCTGACCTCGAGAGGAGTGCTTTTATTTTCAACCCCCGATAAAAAACCCCAGATGAAATCAGGATGACCTCGTTGTCTTTTCCTGTTGTTGTCCCATCGCGGTTTTCTCACCGAGGCAGCCTGAAGAGAAAAGCAGGCTCTTCTTTACACTTCAAGAAAAGATGACAAAATACCAGGGAAAAAGGACACAACAGACATTGCGAAAGCGAACGGCAAAATGGCGCCGCATAGGTTCGTTGTGTGTTGATTTGTATTATAAAAAAGAATGACACCAACATTAGCGGCAAGATTAGACACCAGTAAGAAAAAGGTGCCCTGGTTGGCTGAGTTCAGTATAAAAACAAGACAAATCTTCCTCATTTACACATAAGTCCATGTTTATGTCAGTCAGATGTGTTAACAACAATATACACTAGCTTTAATGATGTGTGTGTGTGTGTGTGTGTGTGTGTGTGTGTGTGTGTGTTCAGCAGATGTTTTAAGAGATGAAATGGTCTTTCACACTTAAAGAGAGCTGTACTTATTAATGAGAGCCGCTGAAAGTGTCACTTATTGACAGTAAAATTGCGGGGAACAGGCCCTGCAGAATGAGTGTGAGCCAACCTCTGAGGTGGTTCGGCAAGACATTTCCTCAATAAACACGGCAATTATTTGATTATATTCTAATTAATATCCACATTGTGCTTAGCAAGCTTGTGTCCAGTGGTTGTGGTGTTCAAGAACATCTCGTTACTGTGGTTATTCACTGAGATTGTGGCAACGAAATCTTTTCTTTATACTGCTTAGACAATTAATTAATAAAACCCACGCATGTTAGTAATCTGAGGTTATTTTCAGACCAGGAAATTCAACCTCAGTTATATTTGAAGCAAAACACTAGATTGTGCCCACACGAGGAGAAAAGAGTCTGTATCAGAAAGGATGGAGTTGGGATTATTGTCCTGGTGTTTCCTTGAACACATGGAAAAGCCGAAGCACTTATTTTAATGCGCCACTTTCGACACATAAAACACGCTTGCTAAATTTTACACATGCACACTGACACATGAGCTGGTTATAAAAAAGGAATGTCAATATCACACTGTCAAAAAGCGCAAAAATGGCCGAGCTAATGCTTAGCTGAGCGCAATGGATCAAACTCTAAACCTCAATCTTTTCCCTAAAGATGACGCTAAAGACTCAGCTCAGAGTCAACATCGTTGTCCTGTGACACGCAGACACACGTCGAGTGGTGTGTGACATGAATCACTGAACCCGGCAAGTCTGGATGCGAGGAGTTTTCCAGTCAGAGACTGAACACTGACGGGTTTAAATGTGAAATGGATGTGGCAGCTCAGCAGTCTGGCGGTGCTTTGAATCTTACAACTTGTGATAGGAGAAGGAGCGTCTTACACTTCTGTGTACCCAAGCCACAGGCAAGAATGCTTAAACTCTGTTGGTACATTATGGGTGCTGTCTAAGAGCATTTCACTCATTACTGTCTGCAGGAGCAGCCATCTTTTATTCATGGCTGTTGAGGCAGAAGGGAAGGGGAGTGCAATTAGGGGCCAAATGTACTGTCAACACCGGGCATGTTTTTACATGGGTTGGATATCTAAAATGAAGCGAGAAGCCAAACTTTTTAATGTAAGCTGCCAAGAGTCTGCTTGAATCAGCGCTGCCCAGAGACGTGGAGTGTGTGATGCTCGGCGCAATGCGTCGCTTCGTGCACACATGCAAACACGCTGAAGTGGAGTCGAGATGCAGTCAGATGTTGTTCAGCTGCATCAGGTGGGCTATCCCGAGAGACACGCTGACATTAGCCACCGAGGTTACCGGGTGATCCCTGAAGATGAAATACTGCAGGTTCGCAACACAAATGAACAAATGGAAGTTTGAAATGTTTCCAACTGCTTTGGTCACTGAATTTGCTGAACCCGTTAAATGGCATCCACAAGTGGAGACTGCACATATGCGCACTGCAGGCTGTGCAACGCATAGCCCGTTTGCCGAGCTACTTGGGTGTGTAGCGTGAAAAAGGACAGATAATTGGGTTTAACGCGAGCATATTTTTAGTTCTCCTCACATGCAGTTTAGAAAAGAATGAAACAAGGTGGAGGTATGGAGGTGGAAATAGGGAGAGTGGAGGAATAAATGGATGTTAAGAAAAGATAAGAATGTTTAAAAAAAAAAGAGTGTTCCTAATGTGATGAAAACACATCCTGGGGATGACTGCGGGGGTGCCTGCTTATTTAGGAGAGCATTAGCGTCTCCCGTGGTTGTTCTGGATGATGAAGCTTCACATCGTGCTCATAAGTGAAGTGGAAGCGCATCTGGTTCAGAGGCGGGAACCGCAGGGCTCGACTGGCTTCAGCGGAGCTTCATAGAGGGTGGCCTCAATCCTTGTCGTCAAGGGGGAAAAGAGCGTCGGGAGATCCAAATTACAAGGAGGTGCTTGTAAAACAACAGTAAAAAGACCTGCCCTTGGCGAAAGAAGCATTTTAGGTATTTCAGCGTGGATCAGCAAGGGGAAGAAACAGCCACTCAGCATCAGGGCATCGCCCACAGCAACTTCACTGACTGATTGTATTAAAAGCTGGACAAAAGTCTGCAAACTAAAATCCTATAAAACAACTTCTGAATTAGCCATGCCAACCACAAAGAAACGCTGATCTCCTCCCACCTGGAGAGGTTAGCCGCAACCCGAGGGGCTGAGACAATCGTTTACGTGCGGTTTCACAGTTTGAGTTGAAAACCGTGACAGCTCACGGCAACAGGAACTGTCCTTTAAGTAAGTGGCGGTACCATAACAACAACAACAACAACAACAACAACAACAACAACAACAGCAACAAAATGGGCTCAGTGTGCAACATCGTAACCGCTAAACTGAAAAGATGTGTTCGCTACTATTAACACTAACCTGGATTCAGCCGCAGCCTGTAAAGCTCTGATTTGGTTGACTGGTTTATAAAGTTAGATAGATAGATAGATAGATAGATAGATCGATAGATAGATAGATAGATAGATAGATAGATAGATAGATAGATAGATAGATAGATAGATAGATAGATCGATAGATAGATCGATAGATCGATAGATCGATAGATAGATAGATAGATAGACACCATAACCTAATCTTCAAACACGAAATCCTTTTATTCAGTGTGGGTCAGATTACAGTCCATGGCAGATGCTGACATATCCAGGCTGCCACAGTGGAAAAAGAGAAAACAAAAGAAAAAGATATGCTCTGAAAGATAATGCATGGAACAATTAAAACTATTACAAAAGTGCTTCCTAACCAAAGCTGAGAACCCGAATATTTCCGGGAGACAATGTAGACATAGTTGTATGAGAAGAAAGTGGGATAGTACCAAAGCTCATTTGGAATGATAAATCTGTACCAGGAAAAGAAGAAACTAGGGAATCATCTGTGTGAATTTGAAGACCTGGGATCATGCTGCTGCAGAGAGAAGCCAATCCCCCAATGTTCCAGCAGCACGTTCACCAGCGATGACCTTCTTTACAGTGGGATCACAAAGAGCTGGAGAAAATCATCTGGAAGCATTGTGTTTAGCTGAAAGGTCATCTTAAAAAACAGCAACAACAACAACAACAAAACTAAGACCTGGCCGGATTTGACTAGTGTCTATGAAAAATGAATAAATAAAATCATGCAGTAAGAAAAAAGCGGTCCATGGGAACACACTCAACCAATGTTTTTTGCTTTGCCTGTTGGGCTCATTGGACCTCAGGTGATATGCGAGAGCCACCAGTTCATTTATCTTCATTTTAGTTTTGGTCCATGAAAAAAAGAATCCTAAAAATCACCAAATCTATAAGAGGAAGAGAAAAAAACAAAGGTTTTTAAAAATACATTGAAAAATAGAAAAATTATAGACTTTCTCTTTTAAAAAAATACCTTAGTTTTAATCTCTATGAACAATAAAACTGTGTGTGTGTGTGTGTGTGTGTGTGTGTGTGTGTGTGTGTGTGTGTGTGTGTGTGTGTGTGACTCACGCTGTGTCATCAGCTGTGGGTGTGTTGTAGCTTTGGAACATCGGCTGCATGAAGAGCCCCAGAGTTCCCACAACGCACACCAGGATGAAGATCCACAGGAAGAGACGGTCTATCACCATGGCGACGTACTTCCAATCTTCTATGATCTGCAAAGCCAGGTACAAATTGAGCTCACCTTGGTCTGTGCAGTGTTATTACTTAGTGTGGTGTCGCAGAGCATTGCCACCAGCCTTTTTTTCATCCAATCAAACATCAAATGGGCATCTTTTATCTGCCTGGTTCCATATACATTTCGAGTATTTACGGCCTCTTTCTTTTTTTTTTGCCAAACTGATAGGACACACAAGGCCAGCGTGGCTTAGAGACTCCCCCCTAGTCCGGTTCAATCAAAGGTCCCTTTCCACACTAAACTCTGGCCCTAACCTACTGTATTCATTCAGGGTTTCTCCTCACCCCTTCATTGTCATCCTCTGTTTTCATGTGCTCAGCAATGTACTTAACGCCCTCCACAGCCTCCTCCATCTCCGAGTGGGTACCCAGGGGTCTTTGGTGGTCGGAAAAGCCATCTGGTAAGTCACCAACTTTCCAGCAGAGACTACGCGGCGTGTCCTCGGCGTAGAAGGAGTCCGCGTCGCTCGGGATGCCCCCCAGCCTGATATTGGAGTAGTGTTTCTTCTCGGCGACGGTTGGAGTGCAGCTCTTCCCGACACCGAGCTGCTTGGCGTACTTTGTGCGGAGCTTGCTGCGGACGTCGGAAGAACCCGGGTGCCTCATGAGCAGGAAGGTGGGCAGGCGGATCAGGAAGATGCGTTTGACCCAGTCGGGCATGTGATGTGTGGACGGGGAGCGGTGGTGCACATTGAGGACAGAGACGGTGCTCACGATGGAGAAGGTGACAAGGACCATGGTGAACATCAGGTATTTGCCTGAAGGAAATGAAGATGGGAAAGAAAACTGTCACTCACTGATGATTAGGTTCGAATGGATGTTTCTGTCAGAGGGTCAGGCTTGGGTCTCGAGGTTGTTCTCTTTGCCAACTGAATTTTTGAATTTTCATGACCTTTACTGAAATGATGCAGCAGTAACTGTAAAAATACTTTTAATAATGTTTTACAAAAATCAATACTGGGTTGACCTTTTTGCGTGTTAGCGGCATTAGCTCGCTTCCACACTCACGCCTGCTCCTTTGGCCGTGTCAAAACATCTCAGCAATCACACAAAAATAAAAAAATATAAAAAACAATAGATTGTTCTGTCTGACACTGACACCATACTGACCTATGAGTGGCACTGCAAGAGAGGTGGGGGGCACGATCTTCGATATCAGCAGCAGGAAGACAGTGAGAGCCAGGAGGACCGAGATACACAGCATGATCTTCTCCCCGCAGTCCGACGGCAGGTAGAACACCAGGATGGCTAGCGACGTGATTAGCACGCACGGGATGATCAGGTTAATGGTGTAAAACAGCGGCTTCCTCTGGATGACAAAGTCGTAGGTGATATCCAAGTAGGTTTCGTCGTTGGGGTCCTCGTTTTTGCGCGCTGGGAGCGAGACAATGTCCCACTCACCGCTCGGCGTGAAATCGTCCCGGCTGGCGAAGTCGCTGGTGAGGATTAAATCCACTTCCGTGTGGTCGTAGGTCCAGGAGCGGAACTTGAGCGTGCAGTTCTGCTGGTCGAAGGGGAAGTTCTGCACCTCGATGGCACACGCCGACTTGTAGATGGCCGGAGGGAGCCAGAAGATGTCTCCTGT
Source organism: Tetraodon nigroviridis (assembly GCA_000180735.1). Taxonomy (NCBI): domain Eukaryota; kingdom Metazoa; phylum Chordata; class Actinopteri; order Tetraodontiformes; family Tetraodontidae; genus Tetraodon; species Tetraodon nigroviridis. Next base: position 83,078 of record CAAE01014712.1, read on the forward strand.
GCTGGAGACCACGGCGTTGCAGTAGACGGAAACCTCGTAGACGCCGTCAGCGCTGGGAGACGTGGTGGGTGGGAAACACACACGGAGTCAGATCCAGTCTCATGAAATATCCCCATTATTCAGAGCAGGTTAAACATTCACGCAAACGTCATTAAAAAAATAATGTTTTTAATGAGATCAGTACTGAAGCACCTGGTCTGCTTCACCACGTCTGACCCTTTTCTGACTGAGTTGACCTTCTCTTTAGCTCAAACATTACCAGTAGTACATAACTTAAAGGAACTTGTGTGTATTTTTTATTTATGGCGTAGTTCCTGACTATTCCCGATGCTGAGATGGGTTTATACTTCCGAGTTTTGCTTAATCTATATGAACTTCATCCCTTAAACACGGTTCCCAAGCACGAGGGGGGGTCACCATTGACCACGAAGACCTAACAGATCATATTTGTTATGTTATCGTTTTCCTTTTCATTTAAATAACACTCTTTTCAGAGTCTATTTGAAAATAAGTGACATTTTGGCAGTTTTTAGTTCTCAAAGAAAGGGATGTGCGTTAGGGTCCGGCTTGCTGACCCTCTCTCATTTGCTTTAAGTTCTCCCAAGCGAGGCCGCGTGTCCCCAGGATCCAGCAGCAGCAGTGGCGGCAGCGGCACACCTGATGCTGACCAGCTCATCAGTTTGATTTTAAGGAGCTCCCGAGTAAGCCCGAGTTTCTGGACACCCGGTTGCAGATCCTCCTGAAGAAGACTTTCCCCGTTTGTTTTTGAACGCTGTTTTGCCTTCGTCAGAAGGGCTTTCGTTTGCCTGTTTGCCCACCCAATAAAAGGGTTTTGTTTTAGCCCGCCTGCGTCGTATCTGCGTTTGGGCCCTACACAACACATAAACCTGACAATTTGGCTTTTATTTCATTCTTAGTCCAAGAATATAATTAGAAAATATGTGCAGAACAGCTTTAATGTAAAAAGGGACATGGCATTAAACCTGATGGACGCGTAAAGATACTTAAAGTTACTGTTATTGTTATCATAAAACAAGCCTTTTGAGATTTGATTTTCCTTCTTTTTATATGGACCATCATTTAGAAAAGTCACTTTCTGTCCAGTCACATGATTGTCACCTGATCACCAGACCAGAATGTATAGGATGTATGAGAACTTGATTGGTTAAAATCATCCTAAAGCGAGCTAAGAACCATCCAAAGGTCCTCCATTACTGGAGCGGACTTACTTGTTGTAGAGCACTATATCCGGGAGCCAGAGGTGTTTGGAGGGTATACGCAGTTTTTTGATGCCATCGTACTTTTCCGGGTCCCATCTCAGCCTGTAGTCGTTCCACTCCTGCACAGACAACAATAATACACTCCTGCTCTCCGCCGACCAGTGAACGGTGTGCAGATGAAAACACACTGTACCTGGAAAAGCCACAGGTTGGTGGTCATGATCTGTTCTCTTTCATTCTGCAAAGTTAAAAAAAAAGTCTCAAACTGAACAAAAACAGTGAAAGTTCACTTTTTTTTACAATGCAATTGTAACATTCATGCTCCGCTGGCAGCGGTTTTACAGCCCGACGAAAGGTCAGCCTCAAATACCACAGCAGTCATGAAACAAGGAAAAAAACCATCGATGTTTGGAGAAAAATACCAGTGTTTCGCAGCAAAAAACAAGTGAGCTGAGGGTGTGAGAATGGACACGTTTACGTGTGTGAGATGGATACGTACGACACTGATGAGCTGAGACAGAGACACCTGGATGGAGATGGCCACCTGCTGGCTCTTGTTGACAGCCGGCCTGATCAGTTTGTTGTAACGCTCCGGACTCAGCAAGTAGTTCACCAGCCGCTCTTCGGCGTTCTCCGCCCTGCTGCCTGTAAAGGGACAGGTGGGGGTGGGGGGGTGACATCAGACAGAGGTACATTTGCCCGTGCACGTCAAAAATACTCACCACATTAGCGTGCCTTGCAGTTGCCTGCACGATTGGGACAGCTGCCGGTTCAAAAACTGCTGTTTATGAACAATAAACAAGATGGCTGGAAAGGAATGAAGCTGACCGAAGAGCAGCAGACCATCTCACACTTCGCCCCCTGTGTGTGTGTGTGTGTGTGTGTGTGTGTGTGTGCGTGCGTGTTTACTGCAGGGCCTAATAGCATGAGAACAAACTCAAACCCAGTCGTGCGTCCATCTGTGTGCGAGGATCCCTGAAGCTTTTGTTTCCATCGGCCCAAATTAACGGTTATATAAAAGTAAAGGTGGATGGGGGGGGGGGACGGAGGACGGACAACAAACACCCAGGGTTGGTACCCATTTGGAACCCGCTTCTACCCACACAGCCTAACTGAGGGGCTGGGAGGGCGTCAGGGTACCACCTGGGTACCAGAAACGGTTGAGATGACTGTCACTGCTCTGGTCAGGGTGGGTGGCTGGTGTGGAAAATATGGGGCCACTTTGTCGGAGTCTGGAAAACTGGAGCCTCCACACGAAGGAAGCACAGGAAAGACTCCGAGTGAGCGCTCTGGTCTGAGGAGGATCCTTCGATCATCAGCAGTCAGGGAGAAAATGAAGAGCTATCGTCGCTCCTAGCGCGGATAGGAGGGGTCAGGTTCTCCAACCTCGAGGGCAACAGACACTCACAACAACACGGCGAGAAACACACACATGCACACATTTGTGTGGTGTGTGTGCCTACATCATCTTAATAATTTAAACCATGCATCCCAGCGTATCCTAGCCCTGATGGATGCTGCACAAGTGCCTGTTTGGCCTGTAGGACCAGATTTGTGTCGAAGTCCCCAAAGTTTTTGGGGTTTTTGTTTGTTTATAAAGTTCCTCCATCCATCCATCCATCCATCCATCCATCCATCCATCCATCCGCTATCAGCTATCCTGCTACATCCGGCTCAAGGGGGTTCTGGAACCCCCTTGGGGGTTCTGGATGGTGCTTTCTTGGGCAGTAGATATAAAATAAGCCACCGTAAATTATTAACAGAGCCCATCTGCCTTGACTTATTTTTAAGGGCAGGAATGCGGCACACTCTCTTAAAACCCCGGTGTGTCTGAGGCCAGCACTGTCAGAGGAAAATCGTGCTTGATCAAAACACACTCCCGCAGTGATACGCGAGTGTTTCCGGGGATTTATTTTTTTCTCAATTATCTGCAGTTGTAAAATGGCCACGACAATTTTTTTGTGTGTGAAAGGACAATCATCGGAAACTGTAGATAGACAGATAGATAGATAGATAGATAGATAGATAGAAAAAGCCAACTCACTTGTGAGAGAGAAAAAGCAGAGCAGAAGAACGCTGCTGACACTCATGTCTTCTTCTAAAAAGTTGCACTTGTTTGTAATAATACTCTCTAAAAGGAGGAATCGTCTCTTCCCGTTCTTCCTATTCTTCTCCTCCTCCGTGCCCGTTTCTCCAGCTGCCCCGTTTGCGCGTCCAGCTGCTTTATGGAGAGTTTCTGCGAAGACGCTTTCCCCAAGTCAGGAATGATTGTACCACGCGTGTATTTGGCCGAGTCAACATCTTGGTCCTTTGTGTAACAGTCCGACACAGGAAGCTGTTGGGAACCCACTGCGCGCAACCGTCTGCGCTCCAAAGCATCCACGGTGACTTTCAAAACCAGCCCTTAAGCTACGTCCAGCTTTCCAAATGGCTGCTTCTGAAATCCTCATAAAGTTTTTTTTCGTGGGTTTGTCTGAATCAAATAGAGCTTGCTGAGTTAGCCTCCTTCCAGTGAAGCGCGCAAAAGGCTAGTGCGTAAATGTAGAGGTTGCGCGCAGCTTTTACGCGCACCGGCTGTTGGGCAGGTGAAGTCCCTCCGTCCAACCGTCGAGGCGACTGTCTCAAAGCTCTTCCTCGCAGCTGTGAGGAGGGCGATGGCGTGTGCGAGTGAAAAAGCTTCGCGTCACGCCAAGTGATGCGCGTCCGAGACACTGAATGAACCCAAAGTGGAGCAATAGAGGAGAAGGCGCACAAGCGAGGCGCATTTGGGTTCCCCTATGAAAGGTTTCCTCTCAAACTCAGTGGCACCGACGACCAACGCGCAAAAAGCTAACAAAGCGACAAAAGATGCCCTTCGAATGAGCAGTTAATGGCTTTCAAGTCAAACACAGTCAAATGTCATTTGCACCTGGCATCAATGGAAGGTTATACTGAATGCTCAAACATGCCACATTCTCAATTTTTGTACACGGCAAGCTGATTGTTTAGATGTAAAATTAGGTTGCGGGTGTATATTGCTTTTTTTTTTTTGTTTTTTTTTATATCACAATGAGAAGACGTAGAAGAACTGCGCCGCCTTTAAACATTTCTGCGCGCTGCACATGAATAAACCATTACAGATTCCGCAGGTACAATATTACAGAGGCCCATTTCAGGTGAAAGAGGGACAGAGACGCGCCGAGGCCTTTTGTAAATAAACCATCGCAGGAGCATTATTTATGAGCATTTTGAAATCTCAAACACGGATACGTGTGAGACGAAAAGGTCTGTGGAGATCATTTTAATTTGCACATATTCTTATGGAAAGGCTATTGGTGTTATATTTTCTTTTTAAACAGTAAAAAAAAAATGTTCATCTTAAAAACACGGGGGTGGCCAAAATACATGGTATTCTCTTATTGGCCACTAGATGGCAACAGCAACGCACCGCTGCAGTAAAGCCTAATAAGGTGACAGAATCAGGAGGGATAGACAGGAAATACTTTACCCACAACCTCAGGGGTTATAGTACCTAGTAGTACACCAAGGTGGTGTACAGGGGCTGCTGCTTTAGACCACTGACAGAATCAGCTTATCTGGAAGGTTGGATTCACTGAAGGCGAAGCAATGACCTCAGATCAGACCCGGTGTTTACACGCAAGTTATTTCATCGTATGCAGGGATCTAAGCAAATGAGGATTTCAGAGACTTCCAGACCGTCAAGTGGGTTGTGAGAGGGTCTGACGGGCAGTGCCAGTCTTCAAGTTAGAGTTAACCACCTCTGAGGTGACGCTGACAGGGTCAGGATCAAAGGTCAAAGTTATCTGGTGATGAAGATACTGTCAGGGTGGATGTTTAAGATACCAGGTTTCAGTAGGTCTCAGAAGCCAGAGTCCTGCTGCTGAGTAACCTTGGTTCACGCCAGAGTGACACCACCACCATGTGGACTGGTAAAAAACAACATCCCTCTTTACCTTGGAAAAGATCACGATGATTAAAACGCAATCCAAACTAGTTTCAAACACATTAGACTCAAAAACAATCCTTAAAGAGAAAGTTATACATTTATTATTGGACCAGCACGTCCAAAAGATGGGAATAAGGGATTAAAAAAATCATTGCACTACTTAATAAAGTATTACTAGAAATAACTCTCATACAAAATGTACAAAGGTTTGTTAAAAATTTCATTATCATAACAGGCCTTCCATGATTTTGGTTATAGATACAATACAATAATACATAATGAAACTACTATGACACCGTGAGAGTTTCATATTGGCTTAAAAGAAAAACAATTTTGCATGAAAAAAGTTAAGAAAAAGAAAACTTGAAAAGCATGAAATCATACAAGTTGAGCCACTGTGTTTTTTAAAGACATAAATAGAGGGACTGAGGTAATTTCTAGTGTACCAAGCATTAAAAAAACGGTCCAACAATAAACAATCTTAAAAAACTTGAATGCATAATATCACAGATGACCTTTTAAAAGAAAGGATTTTCGTTACCGTCAGCTTTACATTTATACACCGACAGCGCTTCTTTCTGGAAAACTGATGCGCTGTGGGTTTAAGAAAAAAAAAAAGAGCAGTAAACGTGGGACAAACCGAGGTGGTCCGACTTGTCTCTGCTTTTTTTTTTTTTTTTTTTAAACATGACCTTTGCCTGTGATCCACGAGGATGTAACCCGGCGACACACGTTGCTGTATCCATGCTGGCTTTTAGAGACACAATGGAACAAAATCTTCAGAACTGTGGATGGAAAGAAGACAACAAAAGGAATGTACGAACACCTTAGACAACAGGGTTTGTTTTGTTTTTTTTTTTTTTTTTCCATCGGTGTGGGAAACGAGTGGTTCGTTAGAAGAAAGAGAGTGTGAAAGTCTTACATCCATTAAAGTGCGCAAGTGTCAAATCCACCATCTGGTGTAGCAGTAGCTTCAACTATCTTACACGTCTTCGAATCTGTCACCCAGTGATGGTTAAAAGGTGTCATCCATACAGATATAGAAATCTTCAGAACCGACACAAAGAAATCTGCTCGCGTTGCAACAGACAAACTGTAACGGCCTGGCTCGGACAGGAGAGAGGCTAGACGGACACGTTGGAACGCCGCTCCTTTTTCAGCAGGAATCTGCATCTCCCTCCTCAGCCGTAGGGATCTGGGATCTACTCCTGTTATATTCTAGATATATTCCTGTGAGCTTCACCAGTTTGAGAACAGCAAAGAAATAATGGCAGACGTGGAGCCAACGTTTTACAGTAAAGCCCGTTAGCTACCCTGGAGGGGGATTCAATTTGAACATAATATCTTTAAAACAACACGGTTAATTAAATAACGCCCAATAATTCTAATTCTATATGAAAAACAGGTGTATGTAAAGCAATCACACACGCGCGCACACATACACAGATCAAATAAAACGTTTTTCGCGCAGTCCCGGGGTAGCTCACCTAGCCGGGTATCTTAGCATCACTCCTTCCAGGCTGCAGTCCAACTTAAGAAAAACAACCAAAAGGGTCCAAACTCGTACTGTCGTATGTGTGTTTTTACAAAGCAACAATGACAAGATCATCTTGACCACCGACTCTATGAAGCCCCTCAAATCCCAGAAGACTGAAAATGATGTCCGACGTGCTTGGAAAAATGCAAAAATACAGCGCTCTATGTCCACGTGCGTTCCACGTGTGTTTTAAAGGCCATATTCAGAGAGAAGCCCCCCTCCCCCCACCACCGGGACAGGAAGGCAGTTCTTCCTCTTTTAAGTCTGAGGAAGTCCGGAGAAAAGGTGACTGAAGTCAGTCAGAAACAAAGTTCAGCATTCAGCAGGATTGAAGAGCAAAGAGAGTTAGGACAGCTGGTTCCACGTGTCACTGATTGGGCGGGTCGGGCTTGGACGTGCGCTCAATCGCGCTGGACTTCGGCTCGGCAGATAGGACACGTTCGGTTCGCCTGCAAAGAAAATCAGCCTAATGTTAGCTTCCCTGGTCAGGTTCTAAGGTTCCAGTGGAACAGCTGCTAAACTGAAAAGAGGTTCTTCACTCACCTTAAGCCACTTGTCTACACACTTGGCGTGGAACTCGTGGGAACACGGCAAGACTCTCAGAAGCTGGCGAGACTCAAAGTCACACATACAGACCACACACCTGGAAGCCAAAAGAAAAAAAAAAACCAGGAGGCTGCTGACTTCATCTAATCTCAAACCAGAGAAAGGGACACAAAAAGCTAAATTGCTCACATTGTTTGCTCTGAGTGACGGTTGTTGGAGTTAAACTTGTAGGAGGGGATCTGCTCGATGTCGGCTTTCGTTAAACCGCGGGGTTTGGCTTCTCCCAGACGCTCAGCCAGGTTCAGCAGAGCCTGAGAAACGACACAGAAGCGTGACCTTTCCAAACCGGATTTGACCCGGCGGCAGTTAGCATGAGCGCGCCAGATCTGGGCAACGTCATGTGACCAATGTCGTGGCTGAGTGTCGTGTGTGTCCCACCTCATAGATCTCCACCTCGCCGCTCTCCACTTCCAACTCCACGTTGATCGTGGGGGGCACGTTCGGCATAGGAAGTATAGATCTGTACGAATCAAGAGACGAACATTAGCGGACCGTGACTCAGATTTGGTCGATGCCGCACGTTTAAATGAGGAAACACAACAAATAAAGAGACTTACAGCAAGTAAGGCAGGTTGAAGTTGGGGTGGTAGGCTGACGGGGGAACGGCCTGCTGAGAGCGGTAACGCTGGCTTATAAATAGGCGAGGAATGAAGTTGGGAAAAGACTGCAGGAAAAAAAGGCAAAACAACACTCACTCACCCATCTAAAAACACATTTTCACCTCAGCGGCTATTTAAATGCTGCGTAAGCAGACTTACTATTGTAAAGAGCTCCTGCGACGGGGGGTCATGGTGGGACAGAAAATGCAGCGGCGTGGAAGGCGGCAAGGTGGAGGGACCCTGGTGATGGTGGTGGTGGTGGTGGTGATGGTGAGCATAGCTGAAGCCTCCGCCTACGGAAAGCTGCTCTCCCAGAAGTTCGACCTCGTTTTCAATTCTCTGTAAAGGTTGAGAGGAAACGCGCCGATGGATGGAATGTGTTACTACAAAAAACAAACCGGCTTTAAAATGATCGTGTGGTGTCATCCCGGTAATTTACTTACTGCTTGTGGCTGCTGTGTTTGGAAATTGCAGAAACTGCCCCGTTACTGGCAGATGGGGCGGGTGGTGAGAGAGGTGGGGTGGGTGGGGAAGCAGGAATTGTTGGTCACTGGAAAGCAGGGAGGGGAAGCCATACGGCACCGGGAAATGTTGCACCGAACATGCCTGCGGCACCTACAAAAGCACAAAAAAAGGGAACAGAGAGCAAAGATTTACATTAGATTTGCGAATCTTCTGCAGCTTTGACTGCGATTTACTCAGCCTTGCCACGAGGGGGCAGCCAAGTCCTACAAACTGCCCTCTCGGAGCAAAACAACGAGGAGCGGGGCAGCACAGCGGCGAGCTGGTCTCACCGGGTGGTAATGCTGGCCAGCGCTGATGACCACATTGCAGGTGGGGACTTGTTGTGAGGAGCAGGTAGGAGGGAGGTGTTGACCACTACACAAAGGCGTCGTGAGACCTTGGGGTGGGACGTGGGTCACCGTGTAGGAGACCGGAATATTGGCCTGCTTGGAAATCAAGAGTTTTGAAAACGTTATTGTGCAGTCAAATACAGCAGTCAAGTACAGTAACTGGTGTTCTTACCTGTTCGTGCAAGTCCATGACTACAGAACCTTGCTGCTGCGGGGTCCCGTGATGCTGTTGCTGATGGTGATGGTGGTGGTGGTGGTGGTGGCGTGCGGCAGGATGAAGGATTTGCGATGACAGGGTGGGCGGATGGAAAGCTCGGGGCTCTTCCAAGCCTGACCCCCACACTTTCAGTAGTAGGAGGCTGGCCGTAGGCACTGGGTGTTTGCGTCGGGTATGCCTCTGCGCCGAGGGGTTGCGGTTGTGGTGGTAGTTTCCATCCTGGAGCTCTGGCGGCGAGGGGAGAGGTGCAGGGCCCTGGGGGGAGGGGTGCAGGTGACGGGAGGGCCTGGAGAGGCGGTACGCTGGCGCCTTACGGGGGTGCTGGAAGTTGTAAAAGTGAAAGTTTTACTTGTTGGAACTGTGTGCTTGGCCTGTGGCTGCTTTTCTGACAAAGATGGCAACACCTCCGGTACAGCCGGTTTGACTCTGGCTTCCGAATCAAGGTCGATCTATCTCAACCTTCATTCTTGTCAGTGTTCGGAATTCCCAGTTTAAATAACTTCATGGTACAAATCAACACACCATACCTGCGTCTGAGCCGGACCGGGGTTTGGCATCTTTCCTGCTCGTAGAGTGCGAGGGAGGGGGGCTGTCTCCGGCTCGGGGGCGACGACTCCCAGGGTCGGATGGGGGGCGACGGGGTGGACGGCGTGGATGAGGTCAGCTGTTCCAGGACGTAGTTGCTGGACAGCCTTTGGCGCTTCGGTCTGGGGTTTTCCTCACTCTGGAGAGGGAGGGGTGGAAAAAAATGGGGGAGGAAAAAGGGGGGAGCGGATAAGAGTCGTGGTTGGTGACCCACAGCACACAGTTTGAGTCCATTTCACCAACTTGAACAGGCTGTCGAGTTTAAAACACATTCTGGACACAGACACTAAGCTCTTTGTCACTCATGCGATTTCCTGTATGACCAGGCTATAGTGTGTTGTGTGTGTGTGTTGTGTGTGGGGTGGGAGAGAGATCACCCTCGCGAAGAGAGAGAGGGGGAGCACGCACATTACACCATCAGTGCACTGAGGCCCTCAGGGTTGAAATGCACTTCCTCTTAAAACAAGGAAATGCAACCCCCCCCTTCCACACACACACGCACAGAACAAGCACTCACAGGCCAGTGAAGCAATGAAAAGCACACACCCTTAGCCGGATCACTTTACTAAAGTTCTGATAAAGCAAAAAAAAAAAAAAATAAGAATCACCGACACCAAGGCGATGACATTTCTAAATATTTAGTCATCAGACTTGCGCCTGACTCAGGAGTTCTCATCTCCTGGACTCATCGGTGACTCACTTCACTTACAGGCAAGCAGTGACTCCCACAGTCGGCCCTCGGCACGGCGCGAACAAAGACGCTCGTGTGTAAGTTCTTGGTCATGTTCCTATAGGGACGCCGTAACTAAGCCGATGGTTTCAGGGAAATGGCGCGACACACACCACGTGGTTCCCAGCAACACGCTTTCCTCCCCGCCTTGCAATCCCAGCCAATGTTAGCGCCGTCTTGTTAAAATGTAATTAAAGAAAAAAAAAACAACAAAAAAAGAATGACTCAGCAGCTGTT
>CAAE01014712.1:127456-141080 GCA_000180735.1 Tetraodon nigroviridis
AGAGAAGCTTTGTTTGACTTTCACGTGCGCTTTCCGGCCTTGATCTTACCTCCGTTGCCTCCATGCTAACTGTTGATGTTTAGCGTTGGCGTTGCTCTGTGCGTCGCATCCTGCAGCCTTTGTTGACCGGTCAGTAAAACTGCGAGATCATCATTCTGACGCCGCGGGACTGTTATCAGTTGTCTAGAAGAGGCTAATAACGAGTGTGTACAAGAGGTTTTAAACTCATGGTGGGTGTAACAGCTGCTTCAGGCCACTTTCAAAGACAGACGCACTTATCCGAAGCAACATGGCTGTCTTCATACAGTACCAACACTTTTAAACTTTATTTCCCTATTTACTAGAAAGCCCTGACACCCAATTAGGAGCGTGTGATCAAACTTGACTGCAGCCAGTGTGCCATCAGAGAAACATTTGTAATGTTGTACTAAATTCTTCTAACCATTCTGTCCTCCGTTCACCTAAAAGGCCTTGCCTTGAGCTGTTGGCCGCAGCGACCGGCACTGCAGAAAGCTGATAAAAAGCTCCTTCCTGCTCTAAACACATTTCCACCGAAGTGCAAAAAGCGATGCCTCTGGATCCACGGGAATCTTTGGAAGATCCAGTTTTCGCCAGTGAAAAAAAGCTGAATCTTTAGGCCCATTAGAACACATTTAGGACATTTCAGTCAATGGTTAAAACAAGCACAGCTTCATCCTTTCATAGAGCAGAGTTTGTGTGGAATGCAGGGGCCATCTCTGACAAACCCATGACATCTTGAGACATGGCCAAAATGTTTTGAAGTTGAGACGGTCAAAACCCCCTGAGCTGCATACAAAACAACAAAAAATCATAAGTATTTGTTACGTTTCCATTAAGTACACAGCATGCCGGCCATGAACTTGCAACTGATACACGTTCACATTCTTGAAGACGGCTAATGATATTTCATACACATTTAAGCACTTACTTTCCCATTCAGACACTTTTTAATCCCCTTTTTTTGTTGTTTTTGGGGTTTTTTTATTCAAAGATAACAGTGTTTTGGTGAAGTCGTGCATTCCTGCTTGGGGGGGCCCATCCAGTATGTGTGTGTGCAAGTGCGCACACACACAGTAGGCCGTAGTATTTGGACACACACTAAAGTCTTGTTCACACTATACGGTTTTAGGCGTCTGAGACGTCACGACTCGCCCTCACACAAATCTGGGCCAATCACTAATCTGTGTGGCGACTAAACTTAAGGACCTTGAAAACCCAAGTAATGACCCTGGCGACACCCCGCACAGAGATACAGGCTCAAAACTTGATATCAAACCTGCTAGCTATCCAGTCAGGTGGAAGTGACGTACAAAGAGCAACAGCCAATGAGAGCAAACATGGACGTTGCTACAAAACAAGGAAGTGAAAAGAAGAACAACAAGAAATTAAAGAATAAACCCAAGAAAGGTTTTAAGGTCTCAGTGGACACAGCACTTGCTTCACCACAACTACGGGAAACAAAAAAGAGTTGGCAAGAACATGCAGCTGTTTAAAAAGAAGATGTTAAATACGGCGCTTTTTTAGAAAGCTAATAAAAACGTGTAGAGTGAATTAGCTTAAGCCAACCACAGAAGGGCAGAGACAAGTTTAAAGCCCTTTTTTCATTAAACTTACTGACAGACGCCATCAACAGAGGGTGAAGAACATCACATTTCTTACAGATTCCTAATTCTTACGTGACCACAGAACAATATCTTTTGAATTTTAGGGCATGTTAACAATATTGCACATTTGTTAATACGTTTGAGTTTTTGCTTATAATAAAGACTATTCATGTTGTGGCAACACACACGGGAAAATTTGCTAATATGCTAAGTACATAGAAGGGTCATAAAGTGCAATAAACAAAAAATTTCTCTTCGATCTTTAAGTCCAAACGAGTCAAGACGACTGAAAATATGAATCTTGTTGCCTCAGCAAACATCAATGCAGCACCGATGCTGCTGAACTTGAGCAAAGAAGCAGCAGTAATTTCAATAAAACGTATCCAAGGCAACAGAAGCTGCATCTTTAACTATCTGATAAACAATCTTTTTATGACACTTTACATCAAGTTTGCGGTGACTCATAAACAACTGAAAAACAAAAGACAAGATCAAAATTTTTTGAACCGCCTTTGATCAATCTTCCTATTTTGGAAATTTAATAAAACAAAAGTGAAGTTTTAAAAAAAAAAAGAGAGAAAGAGAGAGAGAAAAACTGCATGGTGCTAAATCTACAAATGTATATATAGAAGAGTGGGCATGTCCAAAGGAGAGGAAAAGGGGGTCATTACTGGTTGGATGCAGCTAGCAGCTCCAGAGGTAGCCCATCTCAGCGCAACAGCTGGGAGTGGAAGGTTAGGGCTCAACTTTGGGAAGATGCCAGAGCAAAAGCCCCGCATGTACCACAGTAGCAACTCAAGCTAGCACTTACAGCAGAAGCATAAGGGGAGGAAAGGGGAGGGGAGGGCAAGCTGTCAAAACACTCAACGGCTACAAAGCTTCTTGGGAAGGTAAAATCAACGCTCAGATTGCTGCAAAAGACTCCAAAACTTGATTTAGGGTGCTAACTAATGTGGTGTCCCTGCTAACTTGCACAAATACCCAATTCATTTGGAGTTTAAAGTTTCTATTTCTTGCTGATGTACTAAAGCAGACGGTATAATACTGTGTATGTACTGTACATGGAATAATCATTCATGTTTACCAAGCATAAAGAATGTTGAAAGAATCGTTCTTCAGTTTAGCGGTGGTCGCGGAGCTAACGCTGCATCACCTGCTAGCCAATTAAACATTAAACAGGCAAACCGCGTGTTTGCCTACAACAACCAGAGCAGGCACCTAAAAGGCCAGCAGCTCTTCCCCATTCCCCAAAATCACACCAGCATCTATTCCTTCATATAGGCTGCTAAAGACCTCACACACACTTCCTTCCCCTCTACTTTGGCTTCAAATTTGCTCATCACATCATTTATCTTATTTTTCCAGTCCACACCTCCTCCAAGGTTGAACGCCCGGCCGCCGTATGAAGAAGCATGCTTCCTCTCTGCACTTTTGCTGATAATTAAACTCTTCCTGTGACTCCTCCATAACCGTCCCCACTCCCCAGTCCACGGAGCTCGGTCACCTCTCACATCTGCTCTCCTGCTTCAGTCTAATAATATCCTCTCCTTTTCCTGCCTTGTCCTCCCCTCCGCACCTGTCCTTCCAAAAGACAGGGCGCGCTACGTCCGTCCGTCCGTCCGTCCGCTAACCTCCGAATCAAAACGACCGCTTCTGCACTGATCGTGAATAATGACACGTCGGGCGACTTTATGAGATGAGCCCGCGGCAGTCGATGCAAACACTCCCGCTAAGTCTGAATTCATCACAACTCCAAGCACTTACGAGAGGTGAGAGATATTAAGAATCGTTTTAAAAATAACCACGATGAAGCGCTACATTAGGGGGAGAAGAGCAGCAATGATTGCGAAGACGGGAGGAGGGGGGGTGGGGGTGGGGGTGAAGCATTTCATTAGCTTTCATAGCCTGTGCAGGTGACTGGCAGAGGAAGAATGGACTAAGTATCCGTCCTTCTGTCTGCACTCTCTCCCAACAAGCAAGACCTGCTCTCAGAATGGAAAGAGAGACCAATGAAAGGTGTATAGTGGCTGGAACGGTCTAGCTGGCCAGCTGCTCCGCTCGTCTACGAGATCATTCAAAAGATTACCCCGTGGCATAAATTAAAAAAAAAAAGTACTTAAAATAAAAACGCCAGTTGGTTTCTTCAGTCTGAATAAAGCGGCTATTTCAGAGACGTGATTTCTTCTGAATAAGGCACAACCATTTATTTGGTGCTTGCAATGCTGCTCTTAAACACACACACACACACACCTGCATTCTTTCCATTTTCAAATGTACCCAGATAATGAGTTTCTGAATAGCTGGCCGATACCTCCCCCTGGAGATCGAAACCGGGTGAACGGTAACACAAAAAGCGGTCCATTGATTTGCGTTATGCTGCACGACACAGCTACGACCGACCTGCTCGCAGGTCGGAGCAGACGGACTTCAGCGACGACCGGTTCGGCTGCAACGGCTATTATTAGGAGACTTCCATATCAATATATTCTTTAAATGTTTTATTTCAGCTCTCCAAAGAACCGCGGGTTAAAGCGAGTGACCGAGCCTGCTGACTGTTCTGAAAGACCGGTTTCACTGTGTGAAATCCAAGATGTGTAGCTCCCATGTTGCGTGGTTCACTGCACTCCATTCAGCGCATGAGAACACACTCGCATGTATTCTACACAGCCAGCATCAGTTCGTTCACTTTGGCCAAGTTAATCAATCAGTCGATCGTTATCTGTATGGCACTTTTCATACACTAAGGAGTGCAAAGTGTCTCGCTAATGGTAAAAACAAGGAGACCCTCCCATTCTGAGTACACACACACATACACCCAACCCCACACATACACTAGCTGGCACTCAGGAGACATGGCCAGGCACCGAGGCCTGAGAAGAGAAGGGAAGAAGCTACTTTTTGGGAACGAGAGAGGCCAGAATCCATGACCGCAGGGAGTGCGCTAGAAGACCCCGACGGCCCCGACCCCGACGGGCCTCTCAGCCGACCCAGGCCGGAGCCGTCTAGGGAAAAGCACCCCCATCGGATCAGCAGAGGAAGCTCCCAGTCTGGCAGCCCCCACCCCCAAGGAAGCGCAGCGGCTAAAAACAGAGAGAATAAAGCAGTAAAATAAGATCAAGGATATAAAGACTAAAAAGTGGGGGACTAAAATGATAAATGAAAGTAAAGTGAGCAGGAAAAAAAATGAATGCAGTAAAAAAAACCAGTTAAAAGCCTGCTTAAAAGGTGAGTCTGCAGCCTCTTTTTTAAAAAGTTGGACTTGCTGCAAGTACGGTGATATAAATCAGTTCAACGCGACTTCAAGCATTGTTGTTATATGCCCATTACGCTGTTTCATAAGCAGCATAGATGTTAAAACAAACTACATTTTTAACATGCCAACCTAGATACAATCCGCAAACACCACTGCAGGAAGACAAGCTGTTTTTCTAAACAATACAGTGTGATTCATATTTTTTTTAATCCTAAACTATCGCACAAATACCCAGGTAAAGACTCCCGAGTTTAAACTTAAAAAGTGCTCACAGACAACTTGAATGTAGACCAACGTGGATGTAGACGTGTGCGTGTGTGTGTGTGTGTGTGTGTGTGTTTTGCATCTGTGTATCACACTACCATACATACACAGAGCAGATCTGAGGCCAGCTGGGGGTCGCTTACCTGCTGCCGGGACGGGAAGCGCTTCAGGAGCGGCAGAGAAGCGCCGAATGCTGGCGGAGGCGTTACTTCCTGGCTGGTTCTCTGGGTGGCTGCTGGAAGCTCCGAGCGGTGCGCAACCAGCCGCGATCTGCTGCTGCTGCTGCTGGAAATGTGCATGCTGCTGCTGGTTGGGGTGGTGGTTAGATCCCATTAGTCCAGTGCTGGTAATCCCGTTACCATTCCCACTACCGTACTGCTGATAATATCCAGATCGGGAGCGCGATCGAGTCCTCGGGGGCTCAACGGCCATTTGGTGCGAGTGGAGCGGGTGGAACAGGAAAGACGTGGACGCGGCAGGGGACTGCGGTGGAGTGCCGCTGATGGAGCCGGGCTGAGTAAACCCTCCGAGTCCTCTGCCCCCCTCCGCGCCCCCGTACTCTATTCGCACCGCCGCCCCCGCTTCGTCGAATAAATCAGCCCCTTTAGGGACAGGCTCTGGGGTGGAGGGCAGTCGGAGGCAAACTCTCGGCTCCTGAGTTGTTGGCTGACCGGTGGCTGCGACTGGCATTTCCTTTTGGGGGATTTCCTCCGTTTCTTTTTCTCCCTGTATTTTTTTTTCCCCCCTCTCGTTTCCTCTCTCGAAGACGAAGCTTGTTGTTACTGTTCAAAAACACACCATTTAAGAGTCGTTAGCAGCCGAAAAGAGTCGTGGGCCGCGCGGTTGGTCTGTCCACAGCGACGCTTCATTTCAGCCACCGCTTATTTTGACAGCCCCGAATGTGTCGAAACTACCCCCCCTTAAGTTTATGTTTGTAACGTTACAGGACAACGCGATTCCCCACGCGGGTTTAACAACTACCGCGGCGTCTGTTCGTGTCCTGTGGAACTTTACACGTATAAACTTGAGAGACGGATTGGTTACAGTGCGTACCGGTAACATTAGCAAATTTACGCGAAGCTAACGTAGACGGGGACATGCTTGCGGTCGGACCATTACTGTGGTAAACGCATCACAGACGCATTCTAATGGCGCAATAGCCGTGTACGCGTCTCTGTTTGCCTTTTCGCAGTCGTTTGTGTCTCTGTACTGAGTTTAAAGTAACTTTATTCACTTTAACAACCATTTTAACTTAACCAGCATGCGTAATTTTGCTCGCTAGCTTGCCAAGCCATCCTCTCCTCCTCCACAAACCCAACGCAGGGGAAAAACGTAGCTAGCCACCCACGCCTCGAATCCCTTTAATTACTTTTAGTTTAAAAAAAAAACTAAAACAAAAAAAAACTAAAACGTAGAAGGGAAAACTGTAATTTCATTTGGTGAATACGGTCGTGTAAAGTGGCGTTAACTCGAAAAGGGAAGAACGCTGAGACATAGAAAAGTAGTCCACGTACGTTTCAAAAGAAAGAACCACGACTTTAAATTAACACAATCTGAAGCACTGACCTCGCCTGCGCAGTACCAGTGGTAAAAAGCTCCGCTTTTCTCGCGCTGAAAGTGTTTTTAAAACTTACCTTCAGCGTGAACTCGCTCTCTCCCACAGCTGTAGTCCCGACTCGGATGTGTCGACGATCTGGTCGAACCTGCGTGCGAGGCTGTTTGTGCGTCCGCGTCCAGCCTCCGCTCCGAATGCGCCCAGCCTTCAGCGTGAAGTGTGACAGACCGTCAAGGTTCCAGTCAGACTTCGCCAGACTTGCCCAATCGATACCAGAAAGCTGAAAACGTTTCTCCTTGTGTTTCGCATACACCCATTCTCACGCACCTACAGGGGACAAATAGAAACAGAAACACTGCTCTTCAGTTTTTATCTCACATTTTTTTTTGCTGTTATCAAGTTCAATTGTTTTATAAAGCCATCATATTGTCGGTAATCGATTGCTTTTGCTGGTAAATCGGAAGCTGTGGATAGTTGAGCGGCAGGCAAAAGAGCTTTAAATTATTTATTTACAAATACCAAAGCCTATCCATTGCAGCTGTTTCCTTTTACGTTCAGTCTTAAAAAGCTCGATGCACAACAGTTTCAATTAAAAAATCGCACATATATATTTGCATACATACACAGCCCTTGTGCGTGTATATTTAGGTATATGTGCGTGCGTGCTCCGAAAACTGACTTTCGGGACTACTTCTATGTTTCTAAAATGGGAATTTCGTATTATACAATGGGAATTTCGTATTATACATAGACATATATTATACATATTAATAAAGCGTACGGGTTTTTATGGCATGGATTTTGTGGCAATGATGTCAAAAGTAATATCGTCAATCTGTTTCCATAAAGAGTAGGCTTTAAATTAAAAAGAATAGACATTGTGCAAGTGTATAGAGGGAGAGAGAGATTTTGAGGTATCTCACTCTCTCTCTCTCTCTCTTGCACACACACTACATGTATATACCTGCCGCACCTCAGATACCTCGTTCCCTCAGACTTGTTCTCTCATTTCATAAACACATGACCCCTACCCCTCAACATCAAGTCTAATACACACAGACACACACACATACGCGCGCTGCGCACACACACACACACACACACACACACACACACACACACACTCATTACACTCCCTTTCCTTACTTTGATGATATGCAAATATCCTCCCTCATTCCTCCTCCCCTTCATGTCTTCCTCCCTCTCTGCATGCAGCAAGCCTCCACAGACCCACACAGACACACACATGCACACACATGCGCACACACACGCGGCTAATGCCTTGTGGCCGCGTCCACAGACAGGCGGGGAGGATCAATTTTTCACCCAGTGTGCTACCGATATTCATAAGATAAGGCCACAGAAGAGAGAGAGAGGGAGGGCAAAGGAAAGAGGGGGTGTGAGGGGGAGGAAAATGATGTGTGGCTGTTATATTGAGAAGTTTGGTCCAAAAGGGCGAGTAGAAGGCCGATCGCGAAGGGGGAAGATGACTGGGGAGCAGTTACTCTGGAAGGTAAGCATGGGTGAGAAAGTAGGCGGGTGGGGAATTCTCGTGGGTGTGTGGGAGGGGTGGAGGCAGGATGAGTAAGTGGGTTAGGGGTGGTAGGAAAGGGGGATGGGATGTAGTAAGGGCTCAGGGGGATGGGGTTGGGAAAAGATGGGGTGGTGAAGGGAAAAAAGAGGGATGTGTGAGTGTGTGTGGAGGGGGGTATTTTGCTGACTTGCTCTGTTATTGGTTTGTTCAAATGCTGGGGGAGGGGCAGTCATAGACCATGCTCTCACCAGCTGTAGGGAAGAGTAGAGTAACAAAGGGAGAGAAGGATGGTGGGGGCAGATATGTTTTAATGTTGATATTCTGGTCTAATTAGATTCCTCTCCAAGCAGTGGAATGAATGGGGATGATCAGACAGAAAGTCAAGCAGCAGAAGAAGGAGAGGGTTTTGTCTGAGAATGCTGTTTTCAGTGCACACAAGGGGTTCTTGATCTATAATTCAATTTCACTTGAGAGACGGAGAAGAGCAAATTGCAGATGCGGTCTTTTACGGGTACATTCATGCTCACATCCTTGTCTGTAGATAAGGCAGCTCAAGCACATCTAAATTTGGGATGACCCACGATTGCTTTAATCACTGCAGTGGTAGTAGCTTTTTGTCTCTAGAAGAACGTTTCTATCTATCTATCTATCTATCTATCTATCTATCTATCTATCTATCTATCTATCTATCTATCTATCTATCTATCTATCTATCTATCTATCTATCTATCTATCTATCTATCTATCTATCTATCTATCTATCTATCTATCTATCTATCTATCTATCTACCTACCTACTTACCTATGTGTGTGTGTGTGTGTGTGTGAATTTTATTTGTCCAAAAGGCTGAGATTTAAAACTTGCAATAGAAAGAAACATAACATAACCAGTGAGGAGAAGGCAGGCTATCATTCCAGCACATATGAGAAGGCAGATTGAGGACCATGTGTTTGTGGCTCCCAGCTGAACCCCGCCTGCTAAACCAGTCCGCTGGCTGTGACAGACTGACAGCCAGGGAAATGGAGAAGGCGGCGTGTGTGTGTGTGTGTGTGTGTGTGTGTGTGTGTGTGTGTAAGAGAGTGTGTATAGAGTGAAAAAAAGAAGAAAAGTGGTAGAGTGACAAATTTATTCTGACAGGAAAATAGAAAAGGCACGAGAAAGAGAAGAAGAGGAGTGGTGTATGGAACTATAAACAGAAAGAGAGAGGGGTGTATATATGGGGAATGAGAAAGAAGAGAGGGGGGGAGGAAAAGATTTTTGTGGATAAGAAAGAATGAAGAGGTGGGACTTGGATGGTTGTGGAAAATTGGTTTAGGATATAAAGATATCGGGAGCGGACAAATAATGAAAAAATAGACACACACACAGAGAGAGAGAGAGAGAGAATCACAGTCAAAAATGAAAAGGGCAAAGAGCTATGCCAAGAATGCACAGGCAAGAAGCAACACATTAGGTTTGTTCCTTCTGCCTGTCTTTCTGTTTTCCCAAGCAGGTCTACAACCAAATATTGGGACCAGATTCAAGAAGTGGGCATGATCCTGTCAGCACCCTGGTGAGTGACTGAGAACGGCTATGAAAGTTAAAAATTAAGCACAATGAGCATGACATCCTCTTGGCACCCAGTTCAAAGTCGTTTTGTTAAACTTTTAATGGCTTTGTAACATGTCTCATCTGTCACCGAACTCCAGCTTTGTGAAACTAAACAGCAAGAGTGCGTCAACCTGCAGCTTTCAGTTAAAACAAAAATGTTTGAACGGCTGTTTTCATTATTTTTTCCCCCCCCTGTGGATCAGTGTTACCATGTGTGGCATTGTCTTCATTGGCAACAAGCAAAATTAAAACAAAAAATCAAAAGAAAACCCCCCAAAAAGGCTGAAATTAGGAAGTAACTCGGTCACCCAAAAGACTGACTTTTTTTCCCTGTGTCAAAAGCAAGCCCGGCATTGCTTTTGACACAGCCATGGCCGTACCGGCATCCCTGCATTGCCGGGGAGCCTGAGAAGCACACGCCCTGCAGGGATGCCTACTGCAACCAGCTGCTACATGATCTGTCCATTTGTTTGCTGTATACGTCCGCAACATTGGCCCGCATTTTAAAAGAAAACTAACAAACAACAAAACATCCCATGATCCTGATTGACCCAGCTACTCAAAAACTACTAATCACACAATAATTGTCACTGTGCAATCATGATATTGCTATATGGAGGAATGAAAGGACTTATAGGCTTTGCTAGATTAATAGTGAAAAACAAGGTCTTATTTTCCCGACTTTTCCATCTGTTGATACCCAGTGTAGAGGATTATAGCTTTTATGTAGATCATCTGACTCCAGAAATGCCGTTACAGAGGGGGATATTTGTGGAAAACATGTCCCCAAAACTGCTCGCTGTGAAATATTGCACAGAATGCCAAGATATGCCGGCTTCTGTTCCAAGCGATTAGAGCACCAGGGTAGCATTGAACAGTAATTGTACAGCCAAATCCTTTTTTTCCCCCCCTTTCTTTCTCTTCCAATTTGGCTTTAAAAACAACATGTAGGGAAAGTCGTTCTGAACGGGGGGAATGAAGACGGTGTGAAAAAAGTATTGTAAATTCCACCAGAAAAAAAAAAAAATCCACTACCAAACATAGTTAGCAGAGACTCCGTCAACATATGGTCTATTGGTTCGTTTTCATCTATAGAATGCCTGAAATGCTCTTTAAATAGTGCTGACCATATGTTTGATGCTGCGAGGCTGAATCATGTGTGCACACAGCTGAGATGCAAGCCCAATGCAAAAAAAAAAGAGAAAAAAAGAAAGAAGTAACATGTTGATGAGTGGGTTGCGAGAGCGAGTGGGGAAAAGCAAGCCTTCCAATAGGTCTTTTCACTCTGAGTGAGTCTGAGTGGAGTTTCATGTGTATGCACATGTGATCAAGAAGTTATGTGTGGGAAGAGGGAGTCCTTCCAGCCCTTTTCTTTCCTGAGCCTCTTCCTGTTGCCCAGCACGCACGCACACACATATATACACACACACACACACACACACACACACACACACACACACACACACACACACACAGAGCTCTCATTGCCGGCGTCAGAGGGTTCGGCCAACCCAACAGAGGAGACGGCTGAGAGGAGCCAGTGTTTCTCTTCCTCCTCCGAGCTCAGTCTGTTTCCACCCCCTCCGAAATGTTGCCATAAATCCTGTTGGCGCACATATTCCCACATCTCTGCATCCGTTCTGTGTTTCCTGATCATATGACTTGACAGGAGTGAGGCACACATATGCATGTGCCAGTCAAGGATTGTGTGTGTTCATAGATTTCTGGCAGTTTTCACAGCGTGGCTTTACTGAAAGATCCCCTGGGAAACGTGGTTCTTAACGCCCCCCCACCCCACCCCCAACACACATACACACACACTCACGTTGTCTTCTCTGGTTTCATCCTTCTAACTATTTCACAATTACGTCTCTTTTGTTTCTCTACACATGGCCTCCGCTTTCATTTAACTGTCTACCATTTCTCCAGCTCACTTGTGGAGGACTTTCCTAATTAAACCTCCTCTGTTTTTTTTTTTTTTTCATTTATTTAACAATGTAACTATCAATTGTAAAATAATGCCTCTTTTTTAAACTGTTAGCAAATCCATACGTAGACCTCAGGTTCTGATTTGTAACTCTGCTAATGTGTCCACACAGTGACTGCTGATGAAGAGGTGTGACAGGCTATTCTGTGGGGAGGGCCGGCCAGATGAGCCAGCTGCTTGGTATTCCATCCCTCTGCAAAATGTAACATGCAGGAGGGAGATTTTGGAAAATATGCAAGTGAGGAAGTATTTCATATACCTCATAAAAAAAAGGTTCATGAACATCAAAACTGGTACTTGGAGGTTTATGTGATGTTAGTGGGAAATACAAATTCTATCTCACTTCCTGTCTGTAAGTTTTTCTAGCAGATAAATAAAAACAAAACAGAAAAACTTTCTTTGTAACCATTATTGTGTTTTTTTGGGGGGTTTTTTCAGGAGGGGGTGTTGTTGGTTTTTTTTTTTTTAATGAGAAAGCCTTGTACACATGAGGAAGGCATGCCCGGTGTGGGTGTTGTCACATTGTTCTCTTTTACTACCTGTACTGTCTGTCAAAGTGCAGATCTCTCTTCAATTTACTCCATCTCTGTTTGGAACTGCAAGAGCTGATGTGGTCTGTGTTTGGTCCACCGGATGGCAGGATCTGCATCAGCTACATGAGCAGAGGGACATCTCACCACTGCATCGCAGCGTAGCCTAACAAGAAACTGTACAACAAATAATAAGAAGGAAAAACACTGAATTGGGGAACTTTTCTACAATACTTCTTGATTCTCTCACTATTCTTGGCTCTAAGTGCAACAAGCCTGGTCCTTTCCACTGAGCACTGGAACAGAAGAGGGCCATTTATTTTTAACTACTGGTAGTTTTGAAGCTCAGTATTTAAATAACTTTGTTATAATGTGCCACTCACGTCTTTTAAGCCCGTTGAAGTGAAAACTGAAGCTGAATTGAGCTGCAACAGGTCGGTTTGCAACCGCATATGCAAAAAAAAATGTACCTGGTTAATTGACCAACTGGTTTAAAATCCGGTTTTGTTTCCCAGCTCCTGCAGAGTTTTCCACCCCAGGTTAAAAAGCAGAGGTTGCAGGTTGTGGTGTCGTTATCTGACCGATTTGTACTTCCTCACTCTATTTTAAACCTTAAAACAGCTTAGTTTTAAAATCCCCAGTCTTGTCGTCCGATAGGACTGCCAGATGTGGTTTTGCCTCCTCTCACGTTTGTTTTCTCACGTTGGTTATGAGACAGTGCAAAGTGGAAGGAACAGAGCGTGCACTGACCTCCTCGCTGACCTCTGCCAAGTTCACCGGAGTTCATCTTCTTCTTTTGTCCCCCTGAGCAGAGGCTCGCTACTGTCTCCATCCTTGTCTCACCTCACGGCTGTGGTCCCCCCCTACCTCCACCCACACCCACCCACACACACACACACACACACAGGTCCTCTTGCATTACTCATCCCAGGGGAAATGACTCTGTCCATGAAGCAGACCCGTACTAACCTTGCTTCTGCCTCCATGCTTTGGCTGTGGCCCCTCTCGTGTGATGTCACTGGAGAGAAGCTTTTCCGTGTGCACGTTTGCGTGCACGCG
This sequence comes from Tetraodon nigroviridis, assembly GCA_000180735.1. Lineage (NCBI taxonomy): Eukaryota > Metazoa > Chordata > Actinopteri > Tetraodontiformes > Tetraodontidae > Tetraodon > Tetraodon nigroviridis. The sequence continues at coordinate 140,855 of CAAE01014712.1, forward strand.
TGTGACAAAGAAAGAGAATGACACAGAAAGGGAGAGTGTGCGTGAGTCAGTGAGGGTTTGCATGTGTATGGGATAGGCAGAGCGGGTAGAATAAAGGAAGGGAAAGATAGGAACAAGTGTCATGTTTCTCTTTTCAGTTGAGGGGATCAACTTTTTAGTCTCCAAGACTGGCTGAACTTGGGAGGAGTGAAGAAAGGTGGGAATGTGAACCGCTGACAGTTGGTTG
>CAAE01014712.1:141332-157273 GCA_000180735.1 Tetraodon nigroviridis
TTTGGATTGTTTTTAAAAACTTGATGAATGTGAAAAAAATATATTCTTTGTAGCGCTGATGTTTTCTCTCTCTCAAGATGATTAACATGAAGTTCAAAATGTCCTTAAAACATACTTTTTTTTAATCCACTGAAATCATTTCCTTCATTTATTGTTCGGCTTTTACCTGACGCACACTTCTCCACCCATGGTTGTGTCTTCCAATCACATTTTTTTCACACTTCCTGTGACGTTTCACTCACCACATCCTGGTTCTGACTTCACAACACGCCAACACGTCTTCAGTTTTAACGGTTTTCCTGTCAATTTTCACTTCACACTCTGGCATAGGATCGAGTTTCTCACCTCACATGCTGAAGTGTGTGCACTCCCACGCTGAATAATAAATAATTGTATACCATTATGGTAGGCTACTGTCCAATCTGTGGGAAGCCTGTTTACTTTGGTGAGTATCCCATTTGTTTTGCTTTTGCTTATTTTTTTGCTTACCTCCGTGTAATGCTAAAATCTTTCCTGTGGATTTTTCTTACTCTTTTTCACTGACGGGATTTATGTTTAAATTGCTTCATTTGAATTAGAAACGTGTGATTTACGCTAATGAACACAATGTCAGAGAAGCACAAAATGAAATTAATGTAAAAACATGCATTTGATTTAAAGAAGTAAAGAATAGCTTTGTTCGCACTCTGACAAACCAGAGGATTATTAGTCACGTCTGTACTTTTTTTCTTTCCACAATGACTCAAAATGTCTGAACCCAGGCTTTGATTTTATTGCTTTAAAGAAAGGTTTTTTTTCTCACTGAGGTAAAACAAAAAAAAGTGTTTTTGAATCTGTCTTTCTTCTACTTAATCAAAGACACACAAATGCAGGAGCAGTTATAACAACAGGATGTGGGTCTAGTCTAGCCAAACAAGCCTGTGTGTTGCCCACTAGATTTCCTCCTACAAGCCTTTTGTTACACAGACATCAGCATCAAGTCACAATGGCACTCCCTCTTTTTTGTAAACACATTTTTACCGTTTCCACTTGCAAACACATTTACTAGCAGGTTCCAAAGTGGCCCACTGACCTCCTTTTCTCTGACATTAGCGCCACCCAATTTTGGCCCCTTTTGCACTGATGAGAGTCACAGTCGGCATTCAGAACATAAATCACACTTGAATGCTCGATTTTGGAGCAAAATGGAGGGAAAACATGCAGGTTACCTATAAGTGTGCTACTTTTTTCTTGCGTGCAGCTGAGAGGAAGAGGTCCTTGGGGAGAGACTACCACCCTCTGTGTCTGAAGTGCCAAATATGCAGAAGGCAGCTCACAGCTGGACAGCATGCTGAGGTACAAAAAATAGGTGCTCATCAGGGAAATAACATCTCGACTCTGTGAATTCAAACACGGTTTCAAAATTTATGCTGGTAATGTTTCAGCATGACGAGAAGCCATACTGCACATACTGCTACCTGAAGATGTGTGGTCCACGAGGTAGGCACACTCACTCGCACACGTACATTCCGAGTCACCTTTAATATCCTAAGATCTTTTCTCGTCATCTCCTTCGACAGGTAACAGGTGACGGCAGCGAGCTCCTTCCCAGACAGCAGCCAAATAAGACAAATTATCTGAGAGAAACATCGAGGAAACCCTCCGCCCTAATTTGTTATTTAGGTTCCTACAAAATGACATATTTATGAGCTGTCTTTTCTGGAGCATCAGTCAGCCTATGTGTGTCGTTGGGTCATGTTTCCATTATAAATGACACAACGCCTGCTGTTGCAATCAGGAGCCCGCTAGGTCTTGACTCATATTTTAGAACTGACAGATTAAATATTTACACAATGTGCTGCATGAAAATTGAATTATATATGCTAAATCTGCTGGTTTAAAGATGGAGTACCGAGGTCAAAAAATGGACAATCGGGTGACCGCTAACAGCACTGTAAATGAGATTTTACACCAGCGGGATCTGCTGGAATGGGTGCTACACTAATGGCAAAGGTATGTAGTTTATTCACACTTACACACACGTTTCATAAAGCTGCGCCAGGGGCTTGTCACACGCTGAATTGAGTCGACGTACATTTGTTTGACATACACACTTACACAAGTGACTTTTCATGACATGTCCTTGTAAGAACCAGACATCCAGCAAAAATGTCTGTCGATGATAGTGCCACAATGATACATTGACATAAGTGATGGGCGCGAAAATAAAGTAAGTGATGGGATTATATTATCATCCAGTGAAAAGGTGGCGGAAGGATGCCTGTGTGACTCTAGCATGTCTTTGACCATGGAGATGTTTTTCCCATCCTCGGGGACTCCGGGGGGGTCACCTCCCCTGGCATCCTTACACCCCCCCCACCCTTACTTCCCTCCATCACTGTCTCCTTCACCCCTGTAACCCCCTACCTTGATAGATCACATGACTGCTGTGATGCCAGCTGGCTGACTGCTCATTTGCATGTGTTTTAACTTCATTCCCTTATTAGAAAGAAAGGTTGCAGGGAGGTGTTGAGTGGATAGTGGTGCAGAAAAAGGGAGGAATGAAGGTTATTAAATGAATTTAAATAATTGACATAATCTATCTTCCATAGAAGATATTGAGAGAAATGAAGGTCAAATTGCCTTCTGTGTTTAAGAACTGGGATTTACCATTAATTCAAAAACGTAAAATATAAAAAACTTAATAATATGTATTATCTTATTCAAAATCAGTTTGGCACAAGTCTAAACAGAACTAGAATTTAGGTGTGTGTGTGTGTGTGTGTATATATGAGATTAAGTCCCTTTGTATCCGACTCAAAGGCGCTACATTGACCCTTATTTATGCTGCACTGTCGACACCTAGTGGTCAAAAATAATTACTGCTACAAATAAATTAGCAAAAATAGCGTATCGTTAATGAAAGCCTTTCCACCCATTCTACGTCCACAAATGAGTTGGAATTTAGCTATAAAGAATCACTAAAAAATCACTAAAAACATCAGGCAATGTCATGCTGGATGTTAACTATTACCGAGTATCGTTTTAAATAATACCTGAGAAATTACGCCATGACATAAATAGAAACACTATATTCAAACTATATAGTAGCAACAGCAATGGTAAAATCTGATGTCTAAAAGCAACAAACAAACATACCAAAAAAAAAACCCCTAAATAATTTCGTTGGAATTTACAAAGCAAATGGGTAACATCGACCAATGACGTTCTTTGGTTTAGCGCATGCGTAGTAAGTCAACACGGAAGCGGCCTGAGCAACTAGGCGGACGTAGCTGGTTCCGAATTCGAACGATGTAAGCTAGAGGTTGCGTATGTGTGCGGAAACATGACATGGAAGGGCCACACTTTATAGCGAATTTAAAGTAATTTACCCTACGTTGACCTGTATGTATTAACAGCCGAGGCAGAATGATGTCAGAATGCGACCCGACGGAAAACGAAATCAACGAACCGATGCTGGTGGCCGGAGCCACGGCACAGTCTGCTTCAGAATGTACCTCCTCGGAGCACCTGAAGGTCTTTTTTGACAGAAATGGCTTAGGCTTGGGAGGGCTGGCGAACCCCGGAGTCGCCGTTCGTATTTCGGACTCCCGCGAAAGCGTGTTGACCGAGCTGGAGACGGACGGGTCGGGGGAAGAGGCGCTGTTGTTGCCCTGTTTGGCCGGAACCTCGTCGCCTCCGCGGGGCGTGCGAGAGAAGCGGAGCAAGCGGAACCGACACAGCTCGTCGTCGGATAGAGACGCCTTGGCCTCCCCAGGTAATTGTCCCGATTTTTACAGTCTTAACAACGTATTCGACCCCAGCTGAAGCCCCTCCTTAATCAGGCTGTATAGAAACTTCTCAGTCCTGGTGTTTGCCTGATGGTTGGCAGCCTGCTCCAGTCAGGTGATGGAAGAAGCCTGACACTGTTATCACACACAGATATGAGCTGCTCACATGGACGTGGCATTTACTGAGTACAGACACACACACACACACACACACACTCACACAGCCATGAAATCTCTCAGGATTTTCTGTATTAGAAAACAGATTTGAGCCTTCTAACAGCGGCGCTGTAGCCTGAAACGAATTTCTTTTCCCACGCTGGAGGTTTTCACCGTCCAAAGTTTGCATGATGTTGTCACTTTGGAAACAGTTCCTGATTTTTAAATGCGTATCTCTTCTGTTACTGCTGATACGTGTCCAGCGTGAACTTAGACCTTGAGCCTGTTACTAGTAGTGAGAGTTTTATTAGTCACATCTGTTGTTTCCAGCCTGAGCAGCTCATCTCCATGGCAAATTCTAACAACCCTATCCAGTGTAACCATGTGGCTCCTTCAGGCATGCATTTAACCGTGACCCCTCGTTTATTAATTAACTGGATCTTGGAGGGGTCAAAGGGTCATTATCTGTAGAGACTTCTGGAGGATGCCAATGGGCTTTCAAGCCCGTCACGTCCCTGGGCTGCCCTGGAATCATCCCTGCTGGGTTCTCCTAATACCACTCTTACAACTACAGGGCTCTCGCCAATGAACTTCCCAAAATACTGTTGTCTCCAACGTGCAGATCACTGCATTTCTAAATTGCGCTCCTGTTCGGTCCATTAACTGAGGGCATTGAGACGGACTTTAAATATGCATAAGGCGAGCCCTCTGTGAAAGCAGGCGGCGGGCTAATGCTCTGTTGTTCAGTACACAGCAAAGATTCGTGTTTATTTTCAGGTTAGGTTGATGGAAACCTTCTGTCCCTCTAACAGCTGTATGAGTACCGACTTTCATTCGTTTATTCAGTCTATTAAAAACACTGAAACTGAAAACACTGAACAAATATTTTAACAGTGTCTAGAAAACACTTTGCATCGTGTATGTATAACTTGGGTGGATTCTGTTTTTTTATTATTTAGCTAAAATCTTCAACCTACAGGATGAAACAGCAGCACCGGCGCCGGTTTGAGGCTGGTAGATTCCACACGAACGCCGAGGCTGCTCGTTTCCTGGACAGAAGAGAATACGTATACGTATGTCTGAGCAGTGGAGGAATGGAAAACCTGTTTCCAGACCTGAAAAGTGTTTTTAGAGTGCTTTCTCTTCAGGTCTACCGCGTGGCCAAGACAAGCCTGATGCGTAGCGGCTTGCTAACCTAGCCGTCATTACTGCAGGATCTCTTTTCCTTATTGTCCTCCCTTCACTCCCTTTTTAATTACCCCTCTCCCAGATCCCCTTCAAGTGAAAAGGCTTCAAAGACAACTTTGTTCCTCTTGTCTTTCCGCGACAAACGCCACGGCGACTGTTCTTCCTCCCAGTGTCTTTCCCTTCATCTGTCCCTCTCTTTACTGGGACGCATTCGGAGCATATGGAACCATCTCTTTCAGCTCGCGCGACATCCCGGTTTGATGAGGAGGCAGAAAGCATCCTGTCGTAAGACTGGCCCCTCATCAAAAGGAGAGCGGATCAGACAGCAGTTACATCCCCGATTGTGTTTTAGAGCTTTAAGGCAAATTGAGGCGCTTTCTTTTTTGCTTGTTTAGGCAAAAGTGTGCCGAACTGAAGTATTCTCTGTGTTGGTACTTCTCACTATGTCTTGCGGAGGAACGATCTAGGTTTGAGCCTAGGCGGGTTTCTCCGTTGGGGTGAATCGCCCCTGTGTGCTGGGTAATGTTTCGGCTTGGGCGACGGCCCTGAACTGGGTTAGCAGCTCATGCATGGAGACAGGTAGATGAATGAAAGGATTAAGAGATTTAGAAACCATCTGGAAAATGAAAAAAGGCCCTACCAGCTGAGGTCCAGCGAGCCTGCCTGAGCGAGCCCGGAGGTGCAGACTGCAGACATGAGCTTTGATCTTCCAGAAATGAAAGTCAAGGGACTTTACTCTCAAAGCTCCGGGTTTCCTCCGTAATGCCTGCTTCTGCGTTTCCCGGTACTTTGTGCCCTGTGCTCCATACTCTCTACTTCCAGTATCACAAGCTCAGCCTCTTGAGATTCCTGCCAACCTCATAGTTATGAATAAACACCTCCAAAGACCCCACTGGGTTCTGCTTGGCCGATGCGTTCCAACCCATAGCCCTCCCCTCCGTGAATATTACTGAGACAAACTCGGCTCGCGCTCTCCATGCACCTTGATTCTCCAACCGGAATCACAAATCCACCATCTGCCGGCTGGACCAGCAGTCCTTCGTATCGAGGCTCACCCTCCTTCCAGCTGGATGGAGCCCCAACCTCAGGAGAGGATGGACAATGCCGCACCAGCCACACCAGAGCACCGGAGCCGCCCCACTTACCTGCCTGCCTGGAGGTCTACCAGGCTGCACTCCAGCTGTTTAGGCATCCAGCTCTGCCTGCCATTGCTTCCCGCTCCGGCAGCAGCCCGTCCGGCTGGAGCTCTCGTACGCATAGCACCTCCGGTAAGCTTAGGTGAAATATATCCACCAGATGGTTAAACAGGAGCATAAACTGCTTGACCAGGGCCAAGGAAGGACGACGGCTCCAGGAGGAGGCGCTCGGGGCCAACAAACGTTCCCTTCTGTCTCCTAAAGCTGGATCCAAAAGACTTCCCTCTAGCCTGAGAAGAAGCGTCCAGTGGTTCCGGTGGAGTGGGGCAATCCAGTTGTTCTGTACCTAATCATCCTCCTCTTCCTCTTCTAGGTACCAATAGCGGCGGGTTCAATCATTTTCCCGAAGATCCCGAATTTGCGGATATTATCCAGAGGGCAGAACAAGCCATCGAGAACGGCGTCTTTCCAGAGCGGATTTCTCAAGGTTCCAGCGGGAGTTACTTTGTCAAGGATGAGAAAAGGGTAAGGAGAGAAAATATTTGTTTTTCTTCTCCTGCCAGGCTGAAGGCTTTTCTAAGATTAGTATTCTAAATTTCAATTTTTTTTTTCCACTATCTTTATTAGCACCGTGAGCATGCACCGATGCTAAGATAGCTTGCATGCGCGGTTAGCGTCACATTAGCAGCTTACAGATATTGATCTTTGACTCGGCAGCCTCCTCTGACTCTACCTTATGTTTCCTGTCTGTGCAGAAAATTATCGGAGTCTTCAAACCAAAATCAGAGGAGCCTTACGGTCACTTGAACCCCAAATGGACCAAATATTTTCACAAGGTAGCGGGAGTGCCGCGTTTGATCCGTGCGAACGGAAAACGGCATAAACACCTGCGGGCTAACAGGTTTTTCCCCACGCTCTGCCCCTTTTCCCATCGTCTCCCCAGCTCTGCTGCCCGTGTTGTTTCGGACGAGGCTGCCTGTTGCCCAACCAGGGCTATCTCTCCGAGGCCGCCGCCTCGTTGGTGGACACCAAACTGGGCCTGGGAGTGGTGCCAAAAACCAAGGTGAATTTTTGCCCTGTCCTCTGAGTTCCTGAGGTCGAAATCATGTCTAAGAACGGCCCGCTGTTCCTAACAGGTGGTGTATCTGGCCAGCGAGACCTTCCACTACAGTGCCATTGACCGAGCCAAATCAAGAGGGAAGAAATACGCCTTAGAGAAAGTCCCCAAGGTGGGACGGCGCTTTCACAGAGTGGGCCTGCCGCCCAAGGTAAGCCCTGGAACCACCTTCACCTTTCCAGGAGCGCAGTTAGTGTCTGTTTTGGGTTTTTTGATCTCATTTACCCCGACTTGTCTCCAGGTGGGCTCGTTTCAGCTGTTCGTGGAGGGTTACCACGAGGCCGACCACTGGCTGCGGCGCTTCGAGGCCGAGCCCCTGCCGGAGAACACCAGGAAGCAGCTGCAGTCGCAGTTTGAGCGCCTGGTGGTGCTGGACTATGTTATTAGGAACACAGGTGAGGGCGTGTCCGTGTTGACATTCTGGAAACTGGTGTTTACCCACCCGCGAAGCTGCGGAACGGGACTCAGCGCTTCTTAGCACGAATGATCCACCGGCTGCGTCTGCTTTTGCCTCGTTGCTCTGTCAGATCGTGGGAACGACAACTGGCTGATCAAGTATGAGAAAGGAGGAACCGAAGGACGGGAAGAAAAGGTAAAGCTCAGGAGTCCTTGGTGGTGCCTGGCTGGGGTAGATGCTGGCTCCAGAACTGTGTTAGCAAGCAGCTAAAGGGAGCGCTGTGGATGGGTGGGCGCCAGCCAGTTTAGCTGTGGGTGATCCGTCACCAGAGTCAGGCTGCGATGGTGACATCTGCCACCGTCTCCTCTCATTATAGGATGCAGAGTGGCCCGAGAGCTGTTCAGAGTCCTGCATCAAGATCGCAGCCATCGACAACGGCTTGGCCTTCCCTTTCAAACACCCTGATGAATGGAGAGCCTGTACGCACTCGTCTTTCCCCTGCCCCCCTCCTCGTCTTGCTGTTTTCGTCTCCGCCGTATATATAGGCTCAGGGATGCAGGCAGCTGCTTTTACGAAATCTAACCCAGATTGACTAGCAGATACATGATGATCTTGATGGAAACTGTTTTTCCATTTGTGTGTCAACCAAACAAACCGGATCTCACGCTTGTCGACTTTGTTTCAGTTGTATCTGTTCATCCCTCAGATCCCTTCCACTGGGCCTGGCTGCCCCAGGCTAAAGTGGCCTTCTCCCAGGAGACCAGAGATCTGGTGCTGTCCCGCCTCTCCGATATGAACTTTGTGCAAGACCTCTGTGAGGACCTTTACGAGCTCTTCAAGGTGCCCGAGCGCTGCTGTTCTCCTCACCTTTGCCCCCAGGGGGCAGCAGAGAAGCACGTTGCTTACTGTGGTTGCATTTTCTTTTTCTCTTTCACAGACAGACAAAGGTTTTGACAAAACCATGTTCGAGAGGCAGATGTCTGTTATGAGAGGACAGGTGAGTGTTTGTCCTCCCCCCCACTCTTCTTTTATTTTCATCTTTTTGTACGTTGCTGTCTGGGGATCTCGCATTCCGACGCTCTTATTGTCCTACTCCGCCATCAACACCTGCTTTAAAGGCTTCATTTCTCCCACTCTGTCCGCCTCTCTATTGTTTTTTTTCCTTTTGGGCTTATTTGGAATAATTATTATGACTCCCCAGGTGCTGAACCTGACGCAGGCGCTGAAGGGCGGGAAGAGCCCCATCCAGCTGGTGCAGATGCCCCGAGTGGTGGTGGAGCGCCGCTCCGGAGGACAGGGACGTGTGGTCACGCTCAGCAACGCCTTCACGCAAACCTTCCACTGCAAACAGCCCTTCTTCTCCTCTTGGTAGCCGCACACGAGCGAGGTTGGGCGGGGGGAGAGGCGAGCGAGACAGCGAGGGCGTTACCGTGGCGATAGAAGAAACTAAGGATAAAAAAAAAATGCTTTGTTTTTTTTTGTTTTTCGTTTGGCTTTTTTTTGCCTTGGAGAGGAATGGGAGCAGCATAATGGTGTCTTCCTGGCATCGGAGCACCCTGGTCAATACTGCTGGACCTGCTTTTGCTCAGATGTCAGGTGGGTTTGTTGTTAAGGAGATTTTGTTTTTTAACCCGACCATCAGTTAACTGGGCTAATGGCCAAAGAACAAGCACATGCAAACCACATAGAAACATCTACAGCGGAGACACGTTTAAGAATTCATTTACAGTAGATGAAGAATGAAATTAAAGTTTTGCATCCAAATGGTTGGAAAATGTTCGACCTTTGCGGGACTGGCTAAAACCACCAGTTGAACCAGTGTTAGTTTTTAAAGACACACGTGGGGCCAGTATCTCCTCTGTTACTGCCAAACTCTAAATGTGGAAAGGTGTTTTTTGTTCTTTTTCTACCCCCGATATCCTCACTGAAAAAAAAAGTTAGAATTTTTGAAACTTGAATAAGAATCCTTAAAAAGGAAAACCACGCAGGTTGAATGTAATCTGTTTACGATTTCTATTCACTTTTTCTGCTCCTGAACATTTCATCCTCGGACACCTTCAGAAATATGATCTTTTCCTGTAACAATGAATGTATTCACTCTTTTACTCGTATTTATTTACAAGTGAGAAGCTTTCATTGGGAGAAGTGGGGGGGGGGACCCCACAATACACTTTATTTCAGGAAAAAAAAAATCCAAATGGACAATATGTCACACTTGTTAAATAATGTGTTTTCTTATGTGCATCTGTACCTTTTTATTCCAAACTTAATGATTGTATGACAGAAGTTGTATATTTAACAAGAAACAGTGAAAATAAAATTTGAGATTTGAACCTTTTGGTCAATTCTAGACAGGAGGGAAATTAGATTCTAAAAACGTAACACCTCAGGAGCGACGCGAACACCCATCGGTGTTATCCATAACAAGGTTATTCAAACCACCCGATGACCTCCGTGAACTCTTGAACTGGGTGCTATCATCCAGACACACACAAGCACATGCATAATTTACCTGCTCTCAATAAATCCTGCACATGCATGTGCATACTAAACACGTGCCGCGCACATCCACCCACTTTCTCTGCAGTGGGCTGTTCCCATCCATGACAGGAAGGCTGGTAGGAGGTGAGGAACGCGAGAGGATGGCAGGGGGGGGAAGCTAAAATAAGAATCGGAGCATTTCTTCTCCTCTGTGTTTATTCTGTGCTGTGTTTAGTTCACACATTAGACACAACTGACATTGCAAAAGGCAGTGATTCATATAGAAAGGCTGCTACACAATTAAGGCTATATTTACTTAGATAGGTAGGAAGATAAATTGAAGAATAGCTGGTTGGTTTTATTTATTTATTTGCTTTGTGTCAAACATCCCTTTTGTGTTTAGGTGGAACAAAAAACCACTACTGATACACCTTGTAATGCTTGTCTGTGTCCACAAGGTGGCGCTTTACCGCTTTCAGCCGGATCTTGCTGATTGCGCCGCACTCTTCCTCTGCCTATATATAACTGGTTAAAAAGACCTTAAAAGTTTGATTACGTGGAGAAAAAGAGAGGGAGAGCGAGTGAGTCACTCTTGGGAGACTCTATAAGCCTTTGCTTTACTTCAGCAAGGCTCTGCGGCTCTGTGTCCTCGTGGATGCTGCTGGTGTTCACTAGCACATTTTAACCCCCTGGTCTCAACATACAACCCCCATATTGTTATTTATTTTAATTCAAATGTACCTGGTGTGATCTCAGGTGCTGGAGGACACGTTTTTGTATAGAGGAAAGGAGGGGTTGCTTCTCTCCTGCATGTTCTCTCCCAGTGCTGGGAAACATGCGTGTCCTGTCTGCCATGGCGGGAATGGTGGGAATGTTTTAACGTGTTTATGGGACAACAAAAAAGAAAACAACTGACACTAATGGTGACAGGATGACAAGATGGAACAAAGCATTAGGGTTGAGTTGTGCTGGCATGGGCTTCCCCGATGACCTTGACTGACATGTGACCGTTGGCAGCTACACTCAGGAACACTGGAAAAATAAAAGAAAATATCTGGAACAGAACAGAAGGGAAAGCGATAAATACAGAGCAGGGATGAATAACAACCGCTTTAACCCAGGAAGAGTCATTTTCTAACATCTGCTTTTTTGTGGGACTTTTTTTTTGTTTTTTGTCTCACCAGAACTTATTGTCCGAGCAGGACACAGATGTCTGGCCTGGAACAGGCATCAGCACCAAGCTACATCAAAACACGTCCGAGTTCCAGTGCGGCAGATCGCCACATCTGGAAATGGACTTCCCACAGTCTTCTTCATCATACTCTCACCACCTGTCCTACCTGTCCTGTGCTGAGCAGCTGATGGATCTGCTGCTTGTCGAGGGTCTCCCTGATGGGAGTCCTTTTGCAGTGGGATCTTCTCCAAATGCACTATTACTGCACATGTGTAAAGAAGGCTGTAGGACCTGAGCATCTGGAGTTCTGGTAAGAAAGTCTGTCATCTTTGGACACAGTGAGGTGGCCACTGGGGCTGTGCACCACAACACCTGCACAAAAGAAAGAAAGTCTGCTGTTCGTGCGTTTCACAGTGAAATGAGTCAGACAGGAGAGAAGGATAATACGGCCCTCTTTAACAACAACCTGCACTGTTGATGGTTTCAAATGGCTCGTGCCCTCCTGCCTGTCTCCCGGCAACCAAACCACCCCGTTTAAATCAGAATTACTTATTATATATTCTATTTTTGAATGCACTGTGATTCCAAATGGGGTCTAAAGAGAAAAGGCGTGCAGTTGCTCCGATGGCCAGTAGATGGCGCGTTTTCTATGATTTGTGTCTGACGTGGCACCGTGGTCACGTCCTCGTGGAGTGGTGAACCCACAGGTCTGACTGATCTTTGGATGGAATACATTGCAACATCTAGAGCTGCTCTGTTGCAATCAGCAACGGAAATCACATCCGTTAACAACAAACAACAAAAAAAAGAAAAGCAAGATGTCACCCTGGAAACGGAACAGTTTGTGAACTGTCAACACTTTCCAAACATGTGGCGAGTTGCTGTGAACGGCAACATGCCACAAAGATGATGTGTTAATTATGTCGGGGGAGAAGGAGGGGGGGAGCTCCACATGGGTCCATGATTAAAAAAAAACAAACCAAATCTCAGCTTTCTTTTTTAACCGGTGGCAGTCGGAGCTTCTGCTACTGGCTGTTGCGAGGGCTGACTCAGCAAGAACGGCCATAAAACAGGCCTTCACCGCTGATGGCCCTTTAAAGCGTGATTGTCCACTCATAAAAACATGTTTCAATAGAATTTAAATGTCCAAAAGGCTGCTTTCCCAGAAAACCTTGACTGTTATTGAGTATTTTGGTTGTTTTCGTACCACTTTGTCGCCCCCCTGCGTGCGTGAACGCTCTTCCGCCCACTCATTTATCCTCCACTGCAGCTCACATGCAGACTGAGGGGAGGGGTCAGAGGTCACCGGTGTCTGACGTCCATAGGGAATAATGGTCCTTCAGCCCGGTCACATGTCCTCACCATGCTCACAGAGAACCCCACGAAGACCGCGAGCACTTTTCGCAGTGGGGCGCCGTCATAGCGCCCTATATAATGTCAAGCTCTGAGTCATGTGACCTCCCGACCCGTTACACATTGTGAGTGCAACCAGCGGCGCTAAACCGCTAAACAGTGTTCTCTCTTCTGTTTGCAAACACACGTGCGTGGGCGCGCACAGACACACATATTTTTATCTTTTACAGACAAAATGTTTTACCCAGGCCCTCATCCTGAACCTATAACCACCTATAACCGCTTAACCCTAAACACAATTTTAACCCAGTCTAACACACAAAATAAATAATGCCCTCCTCAATTTAAATAATATGATTATTTAACCATAATACAAACATTACAGGATTGATGCAGCTCTGATCCATTCGGTCGTCTGCCTAGGGTTGCCTCAACTCTCACATGCTGGCTTGAGTAATGATCCTAAAGCAAAAAACAGTCTTTTGCGGGTGTGTCCTGTAGGAAAGAGAATGCATTCAGCCTTGAAATGAGTCATAAAGAAGACAAGAAGGCGAAACGAGCCCAGCTGGGATGCTACCATCTTAGTCATGTGACAATAAAAGCATTGCGATGAAATCACAGGCCACCACCAAGGGTCCTTGTAATCAAAATACAGATTTATGGTAATTCTATTATATGCTGTCTATTTTAAATTAATAGGATCTTAGGCAGCTCAAGATCAAGGCCGGATCGAAATCTATTCCAAATCGCTGCCGCCACTTGGTCTCTTGTCAGGGTTGGTACGAGTGTAAAACTAGAGAACATTCCCACTTTCATGGTTCAGTGTCAATTCCAGGGAAGCAAAGTATAGATATTTTGTCCACTGTGGGTTTTTTTTTTTTGGCTGAATGTTCTGCAAACTGGGGGCATCTGGCATGACAGCAGCGTTTTAAACAGACTTGGGAAAAAAAAAAAAAAGTCCTGTTAAACTGTAGAATTACAGTAGCGCAGCCCTAACTACTTCCATCTGTCAGCTTCTCTGCGGGAGTCAGGAGCTGTGGGAAATGTGCAGCGAGGAGAGAGTGGGAGAAACAACGAAACCGGGGAGAGTGTCAGAGACGACGGCGGCGATACTCAGACGTCTGAAATCCTGCAACGTTGCAGAGCTCCAGTTGTGGCAGATGTGCGCGTCGCTGCGGCTCTGCTTGCTCGTTGCGTTTCGACTATAAAAGTGCACTCCCGGTAATAACATGTCTACATGAAGACGAAGGCCGCACAGCCGTGAGATGGAAAGTCCCCTTTTCCTCAAAAAGCCGAGTAGTTTTCAAAGGATTGATGAGCACTGGAATTCCGAGTATTCCTGCAAAACTCCTGTTTGAATCTGTTTGAAATTTTCCAGTGGAAGTTTCCATGATCACAGTCACTTTATCCGTACATAGAGCCAAATAAATGATATTAATTGGTGTTTTTAGGTAAAAGACCCTGTGTGTGTGTGTGTGTGTGTGTGTGTGTGTGTGTGTGTGTGTGTGTGTGTGTGTGTGTGTGTGTGCGCTCCTGCCCCCATTCCAATGAAAGTGTGGATGCCGGGACAGATGAAATATGCCCGCACAGATGATTTGGCCTATGATCCTACATGACCTTTGTGTGTGTGCAGTTTCATGCACAATAATAAAAGGCTAAATTCCGTTTTTTCCCTGCGTCCATCAAAAACCTTCCATTAGAGTGGAAAAACATCTCCGTTCAGCAGACATCTGTGGCTGAAGCTGCTGGAACAAACGACAGAATAATGGTGCCCCCGACCCGCTGAACACAACAGCAAAACACAGAAAACAGCAACCAAATCAGGAAAGTCCAAAATAACTGCTTCAGCCATTTTATTTATTTATTTATTTTTTTTGGTGAACATCTGTGATTATGTTTTCCCGACTGTCTGTCGCTGCATCTCTTGTTCCTCCATGCGTCACCTGCGTCTCTTGTTGCTCCTCCAAATGTGAGTTTGCAACCATGGTTCTCTTCCTTCACAGCCAACCCTTTTTGCGCAGGTCTTTTTGAGCGAGACTGTTTTTTTCTTCGCATCCGATGGTTGTCCTCCCACAGATCCCTGACCTTCTCCTGCCTCAGCTTTCGCTCACCATCCTGTTTCTTTAGGGTCTTCGCCTCATTTCGCTGATAAAGATTGATCAACAGCCAACTTCAGGACCTCCATACAAATACCCTCAGACATGTGTTCGAGAAAAAACCCAAAGAACAGGGATTTTTGGAACCCCTGAGGGTTCTGGAATGCAGAATTTAGATAACTGGGCCTACTAAAGTTGATCATTTGCTGCTGTTCTCAGCGGCTGAAGCCATTATGGTGTTTACCCCGTTTCTACCATAAGGTCCTTCTGAGGGGGATCAACTTTCTGCAAGAATGTGAAGTAAATCCCCCAACAGCAAAGCATTAAAACATTCCAGACGTGTTTTTGTGCAAATTCCAAAGAAATAACACACTCACACACACACACACACACACACACACACACACACACACACACACACATACACACACACTTGTATTTTCTAATGTCTAACCCCAACCATCCCAACTAACCCACTGACCCTAAACCTGACCTAAACCCAATTCTAACTCTGACCTTAAAACCACGTCTTCACCATCAAACGGGCCTTTAACCAGCCAAAATGTCCTCACTTTGCTAGAAAGATGCAGATTTTGGTATTCAGTATGTAACAAGTGCAAACACACACACACACACATTAGTGATCTCAGAATTTCTTTTGTCATGGCTCCAATGAGAGCTAAATCCTTTGAGCCCTTTGTCTCTCTCACTCTTTTGGCAGACTGCTGAGTCATGCATACTCCTTATCTCTTTCTCTTTCTCTCGTTCTCTTTCTATCTGTATCGTCTCATTGGCAGCCTTTGGCTCAACTCTTTTAATTCTTGGGATTTTGAATAATGCAGACTGTATTTCCTCATCTTGTATTCTCTCTGTGTAAGTGAGTGTGTGTATCTGCATGCGTGTGCGTGTGCGTGTGTGTGTGTGTGTGTCGCGTCCCCGCCCCCCCCCTTCCTTCCCCCCCCTCCCTCTTTTTCCCCCTCCCCCCCCTCCCCTTCTTCCTCCCCCTCCCTTTTTTTCCTCCCTTTCTCCTCCCCTCTCCTCCTCCTCCTCCCCCCTTCCCCCCCCCCCCCCCC
>CAAE01014712.1:157436-170552 GCA_000180735.1 Tetraodon nigroviridis
ACACACACACACACACACACACCCACACTCGCACATACACCCCCACCCTTTATTTTCTAATGTCTAACCCCAACCATCCCAACTAACCCACTGACCCTAAACCTGACCTAAACCCAATTCTAACTCTGACCTTAAAACCACGTCTTCACCATCAAACGGGCCTTTAACCAGCCAAAATGTCCTCACTTTGCTAGAAAGATGCAGATTTTGGTATTCAGTATGTAACAAGTGCGAACACACACACACACACACACACATTAGTGATCTCAGAATTTCTTTTGTCATGGCTCCAATGAGAGCTAAATCCTTTGAGCCCTTTGTCTCTCTCACTCTTTTGGCAGACTGCTGAGTCATGCCTACTCCTTATCTCTTTCTCTTTCTCTCGTTCTCTTTCTATCTGTATCGTCTCATTGGCAGCCTTTGGCTCAACTCTTTTAATTCTTGGGATTTTGAATAATGCAGACTGTATTTCCTCATCTTGTATTCTCTCTGTGTAAGTGAGTGTGTGTATCTGCATGTGTGTGCGTGTGTGTGTGTGTGTGTGTGTGTGTGTGTGTGTGCGCGCGCATGCGCTGGTGCAGCATCTTTCTAAATATTTGTTCCTGTGTAAATTCCCGGTTTGTGGCTGTGCTGGTGTGAGGAACAAGCCTGTCTCTCGGCTACACCGTTTATCTGCAGCTCTGGAGGAATCGCCGCACATGCTCGGAGGGCTTGGCTGGCTCTCGCCTGGAATGCAGCGGCCATGTGGCGTTTTTACGGACAAAGTTTGCGCACGCATTCAAATGAGGGTTTCACCACCGCTGAAAAATGGCCCTCTTCAGTCTTTAGCTTTTACTGGTGGCTAACAGAAGGGGAGTTTTTATTTGTTTATGCAGGCAGTCTGCCGGTGCCATCAAAGTCCTGCCGGAGCCAGATGGTAACAGATTACCTGAAACCAGGCGGCTTTTTCTCTTTTTTTCAACAGAACAGACGGTCAGGGGACACAGGAGAAAACAACAATACAGTGACTGAAGAAACAAGAACTTTCATTCCGCGAATCAGAGAACCTTCCAGGCCGCGAGTGTCCCGGTGCCAGAATTAAAAACCAAATCAGGCTGAATCAAAACGTCCTGCAGGGAGCAAATCAAGGGAAACGCATCACTAAAAAACAGCTTGGAAAATATAGTCGAATAAATGGAAAACACTAGCCTTCACACGGCCACTGCAATATTTCAAAGGGCGAAGCCGCATTTGAATAAAATTATTTTTAAAACTGTCGCTGCCCACAGCTCAGCTCTTTGGGGAGCAAAAACTGAACTTCAAAGAGGAAACTTATGGGCCCGATGACCACCCCAGGCTTTTCTGAGGTCACTTTTATGTCACAACATCTTGAGATTTATCTTTTCCCCCAACCCTGCTTATTAAGTAATCACACCCTCTAAAAAAAAAAAAAAGGAAAAAATGAATAAAGTGGTTGATTATAGCGCCACAGCGTCATGCTGCTTGGCAGAGCGGTCGGGTGCGAAATGACTGGACCCATAATCGTTCCTGTTCAGGTTGTCTTGCCAAGCGACATTGAAGCGAACATGTTGGATCAATATTTTCAATCAAAACTTTAGTCGAATCCCGAGCTGCGAGCGCGCCACCGACTGATCTGTCACGTCAACTTTGGTCGGACTGATGTTGAGTCGCGTATTAAAAAAAAAAATCCTCTCTGGCACCTTCAGTACGTGAGAGCATCACTCTCACATATTCACCCCCTCGGTTGAGCTCTCACAACGGTAGCACGTGATGTGTAAGATAGCGTGAGTGTGTGTGTGTGTGTGTGTGAGAGAGAGAGAGAGCAGGGAGAGAGTGACAGTGTGGTGGGTGAAAAACGACTCGATGTGTGTCTGGACATGTGAGCGTCTGTGTGAGTTAACATTTCTGTGTGAAGCTGTTGCCATATAGCTCACGGGGCTAAGATCTATTTATACACCCACACTCCCCCACTCCGGAACCCCCCCTTCACCGTGACATTTGTCTCCGTTTTTGACTAAAACGATCCTCCCCTCCCCCTCATTAACCGTCTATTTGTCATCCTCAGGCAGGTACGGAGGGGCCGCCGGGGACGAGCACCCGCTCAAACTGTCCCTGTCCTCTGGCCTGTAAAGGTGTGGTGGGAGCCCCGTCAGGGTCAGCGGGGGCCACAGGGACTGTGTGACTCCTCCCGTGGCCTCCGAGAACCTGCTGGAAGGCCTGTTTCTTCACATGATTCATCAGCTGGACGGTAACAGTCAGGGTGGCTGGCTGATTGGAATTTATTTGTGTGTGTGTGTGTGTGTGTGTCTGGTGTCTGTTCATGATCGGCATGTCGTTGTTGCGATATTGTTAATTCAAGAGGGCGACCCCAAAATCTTTGAGCTACATTATTGCAGAAGGGGACATGCAATAGATGAATTTATGAATAATTGAGTGATTATGTTTGATAATGACCCACATTCCTTCACGGCCTGTGCTTATTAAAGCGTCTATTATGTTTGTGTGATGAAAGAGCATCAAGGGGAGTGGGGACAGAAGCCTAGATGGGCTGGTGGACATAGAGTAAAAGCTAAGGTGATGAGAGTGCTCCATATTGTGTTTCAGACCGTGGGAATGGCGGCGTTATGTAATGATGCACACTCACAGTAAACACTCCGAGTCATCCAGCCGGGGGCAGCAGCTTACGGGGGGAAGTCGGATGGACCGTTCGTCTGCTACCGGGACATCTTAAGTGCTCGTGCCATCAACATTCTGCTGCTTGCATAACAGTTTCTCCCACCCTGGGAACAGGAGGGAACACGTGACCACTGAGAGGGCTCCTTCTGGCTGACGGGTGATTTCTCATCCCCCCTTCCCCCTTACTTCTCACTCCGGCTTAGCAACAAAGGGGCTTTTCCTTCGTGACAAAACAGTTGTCAAGTTAACACAAACAGAACTGGCTAAAATGTTTCTTCCATCCTGCGAGATACTGTAGGAGCAGCTGTGGTGGACAACATCTGGGATCTGCACACCTTTGTGTCCAGAAAAAACCAAACAAACACCCAAGCAATTGCACACTGACTGAGTCACGCCTGCATGGCTGCAGAGGTGCGGTGGTGGTTAGCACAGCTGCCTGGGAGCAAGAAAGCTCTGTGTGTGTGTGTGTGTGTGTGTGTGTGCCGGGCTGGTGACCCGCGCTGGGTGTGTTTCTTCTCCGAGCCCGGCAGCTGCTGGGATCGATTTGAACACATCCTGTGACTCTGATGAGGAAGAGGCGTATGTATGTAGTATACGGTGTATGTAGTATTTCTCCAAGGGCAGTAACAGTAACCAGCTGTACTCAGGGGAAAGCTGCGTTACAAGAATATCCTCTTTATTTAGATACTTTATCCATATTCATGGCAGTTTCGTTCCTAAACATTTAAAAACTGAAGCAGTGAGTACAGGTCATGTAGAATCATCGAGCAAATCATCTGTGTGGGCATATTTCGTCTGTCCCGGCATCCACACTTTCATTGAAATGGCTGCAGAAACCAAATCGGCCCTTTGTCATCTTTAGCTGAGGTTCTTGTGCTGAGAATTTCTAATTTATGCCACCTAAATTATGCTGCCTGTACAATATTCCTGTATCTCATCCATTCTGCACACGCCTGTCTTCTCCCTCTGGGTAATATTCTTGTCAACATCAGCCTCCCCTTGCGATATTCCCCAGTTTCCTGCCTGGGAACAATTATTCCCAACGTCTCTCCTGATTTTGTCAAGAGGAGTTTTTTTTTGTTTTTTTTTTTTTTTAATGCCATTTTACAAGGGAGATGAACAAAAAATCACTACTAAAGAAGCGTGAAGTTCAAAGAGTTATGCAGCCACGGGAGAGCTGCTGTTGCTATGGAGATGAGTGATTCTCTGTGTGCTTTTGTGTGTCTGTATATGTGCACACCACAAAACGATTTGGGAAAATGAACCAAATCTTGCTTGTTAGCTTTGTCTGTGAATAGATAGATAGATAGATAGATAGATAGATAGATAGATAGATAGATAGATAGATAAACCAGTCACGCTGAAAACACACGCAACACACAAATCACGTGGATATTTGTTAAATTCTAAGCAGTGCCACACAAAAAGGCTTGCACAATCACCTTCAAGGATATTGTGCACAAAAGAAAAGTTGAGTAAAGGTGGGAAGGAAAGCGTGCAGCCCCAGCACGCCATCCCCATCTTCTGCCATTAGCTCCTGCTTGCATGAATATTGTTCAAGCGTCACATGAGCCAGCAACGGGCTCCACGTGCAGGGCGCACGGCATCGCCAGCGAGAGGAGGCACCGAGCAGTGCGCATGATCAGGAGCAGACGCACGGCGCTGGGCAACCCGGAGCCATCACTCCCACGGCTCGTTCACTCCAGACGGGCGACGGGGAGGGAAAAGTCATGACGAGACACGAGCAAACCGCGTGGAATCATTAAGTCACCGTGCAGCTTATAATGGTCCTTAAAGGGAAAAGTAGCTCGTGCCACTGACGGATGCTAACAGGAGCCTTTCAGCACCGGACAGCTCTCTCCACGCGCTCTTGGCATGCACGCGGGAAAAGGGACCGTCCGTCACAGCTCGTGCGCGCCGCGTGCAGATGTTCCGCGCACCGCCGCTAGAGCCATGAGCGGCATCCCGGAGTTTCTCCTGGAAGTGTGCGTCCTGGTGACAGCCGTGGTCTCGCTGTTGACCAACTTGTCCGTGCTGCTATGCTACTGCCAGAGCAGCGAGTTAAGATCCCACGTTCCCGGCATCTTCATCCTCAACCTCTCCTTCTCCAACATCCTCCTCGCCGCCATCAACATGCCGACGACGTTCCTCGGAGTGGCTGAAAACGGCAAGCCCTTCGGGGACCCGTTCTGCCAAGCGGCCAGCTTTGCCGAGACTTTTCTCACCACCAACGCAATGCTGAGCATGGCCGCGCTGAGCGTGGACCGGTGGATCGCCGTGGTGTTTCCGCTCAGTTACTCCAGCAAGATGCGCTACCGGGACGCGCTCCTGATGGTGGCTTACTCCTGGCTCCAGTCGCTGGGCTTCTCCCTCACCCAGCTGCTGATGAACTGGGGAGGGTACAGCCACACCTACGCCTCCTGCACCGTCCACCTGGAGGACGGGTCGCGGCTGGCGCCCTACGCCGCCTTCACGGCGCTCTTCCACTCCAGCTCCTTCCTGCTCTGCCTCCTCGTCCTGTGCTTCGCCTACCTGAAAGTTTTGAGGGTGGCCAGGTCCCACTGCAAGAGGATAGACGTGATCACGGTGCAGACCCTGCTGCTGCTGGTGGATATTCACCCCAGGTAACTCCCATTTCCCCCCCTCTAGACCTCAAAGGTGCGTGGTTATTCCAGGAGCCATGACGCGGTTTTCCTGTCTGATTTTCAGTGTGAAGGAGCGCTGTCTGGCTCAGCAGAAGAAGAGGCGGCAGCGCGCCACTAAAAAGATTTGCATCTTCATCGGCTCGTTCGTCCTCTGCTTTTCACCCTATGTGGTAACAAGGCAAGTTCCCGTTTGCTCATTCATTCCCCATTTATGAATTATTCCTTTTTATTTTCCTTGTAATGGAACGAAGCAGGAATGGTGGAGGCTTAAGCACTCTGTCAGCGCAGCTTACCTCTCCATGCTGATCCCTCCTGCAGGTTGGTGGAGTTAATACCCTCTGTGCACATCCCCCGGTACTGGGGCGTGACCACCAAGTGTCTGACCTACGCCAAAACCTCCACCGACGCCTTCGTGTACTGCCTGCTGCGGCAGCAGTACCGAAAGGTGCTGGTGAACATCATCCGCCGGGTTCTGAGGAAGAACCAGTACCCGCTGTCCGCCTACGGCACCAGCAGCACGCTGGACACCACGGACGACGGCTGCGCCGCCAGGATCACCTGAGAGGTCCGTTGGACGGTTTCGACGCCTACGGAAAGGTCAGAGGTCAGCCGCTGCAACGCTGATGGAGAGTCAGCGGGTAAATTTGCGGCCTGTGTCGGGGCGGGCGGCAGGCAGGAGGAGGAGGGCGGGGTTTCTGAAGCTGAAGGTGTTTTTAGAGGGCCGGAAGGACGCTTCAGGGAAACCTGCACCAGACTGGGCCAAAGGGCATCCAGAAGTTTCCAGGCTGCTGTTTCCGGCTCTTTGCCCGCTGGTGAAGGAAGCGCAGTGCTGAGGTTCACAGCAGGACTGTTTTCACGTCAATGTGTAGTTAAAGTAACCTTGAACTTGTTCCAAAGTGGTCTTGAAGCCTCACTGACAAACCTGTATTTCGATGACTGTTATGAGATCATTGTTAATGTTCGTGCCGCAGCGTGATATATGGAACCTGCAAGGCCGTTCGTTGTGTTGAGATGTTATATCACCGCAAAAAAGTCAAAAGATAAAACACACAGATTAAAGAAGAACATACCACCAACCATCCGAGTGCAGTGTTTTTATAGGAAAAATGGCGTCAGCTGTGGGTCTTTGAAAACCACTGAAAGTGGAAAATGGGGTTCTTCTTTCTTGGTGAAAGCTGGGATGTTGTCAGGATACCTCCAGGGAACTTCAAGACTAAAGTTCTCTCAGGCTTTCTGCAGCTCAGGTCAAAGGCTGCACGGCCACGTTGGGACTTTTTAGCATTCCAGGAGATTCCGATATACCAGAAGAAGCTCAAGTCAAGTGGATATATTTGTTTCCTCTTCCTCCCGTTGGGGACTCTGAGACCCGTGTTTTACACAGTTCGGGTCACAGTCCCGTGACGGGGCACTCGCACCTCCAGAGAAGATCTTTTACGCAAAATGTTCTGGAGGCGCAATTTATGGTCAAAACATGCCAAAACTTACCTAACGCCCACTCCACGCCACGTTTTCTTTACACCCCACCCCAACCCCACGGCGCACACACGCACGCACGCACACGTACGCGCAGCTCGGGGCAGTGAAACGCGATCGTGAGCTTCTTGACGCAGAGCTGGAACTTTTTTTTTTTTGGGTCAGGGATGCTCGAAAGGAAAGGAAGGAGGTTTCTGTGCAGAGGGTGGCCATCCGCACTCGGCCTGGGGAGTTAAAGAGTCGAAGCTTTAAAAAGACCCTTTAAAAAGATCCTTTGCCTCAAACATCGGCCCATCACCGGCGTCCAGCAGCCGAACTCAGCCGCAAACATGCGCGCAGGACTTTGGTTCCCGGTTTTCAGCCTGCTGGCGAGTTGTTGGTGCGCGCCGCCGCAGACATGTCACCCCGGAGACGAGCTTTCAGGTAAAAGTCGCTTTGGTTTCAAAAAGAAGGGTTCTGCATACTGTGGTACTTTTGGAGCGGCCAAAAGCCGTATTCACCTTCAGAACTAGCAGCATGCGGACTTTCTCTAAAATGTGATGTTTTCGCAGCTGCATTAGAATAAAAATCCCCATGTAAACAAAAAAGGACATTCTTTCTTTCTCTTTTCATCCATGGTGTTTGTTAGTGCTGTTCTAAAACCTCTTTATTGCCGTCATAAACAGTCGTTTTAGAGAACTCTTGGCGTGTTTCTTTCGTTTGGAACTGGCGCCCCCTAGCGCCGCATGCGCCCATCGTCGTTAGTCTTTGCGCACTGACGCCGCTTTTTCTACGTTTCCTTCCAGGAGTATGCAGCAGCAGCGCCTTTGAAAAGAAACGTAGGTGCATTTTTAAATGATCTTTTCTATTTTGTGATATCCATGGTATATATTGAATATTTAAAAAGATATTATATTATTGAGGCTATGAGAGATCTTTGTGAACAATCATCGCCGCAAGCAGCAACAGGTTTCCTTCACAGAGTGGACTAAAAAAATAGACCTGCAGTCGAGAGGGGAGGACTTAACTGTTAAATAAGAGGAGAATGGAAACATTCCTGCATTAGTATGTCATCACATCTGTGATGCAAACTTAAGTTGGATTCCAGAAAAAAAAAAATCAGAAAATGTTGTCTGTGAATGCGATCACAAGAGAACGTAGGTCTGTTTTCAGCTTCTTCTCTCCAACAGCTACCTGTACAGAGCTGAACCTGGGCTACTGTAATGATCTGGATTACTCCTGGTAGGATTTACTGAAAGGCCTTGGATTTAAAACCTAACCCTGGAATGGTACATTTATATGACATGAATAATAATACAAGTCCCGTCTTTTCCTAAATGCAACCTCTCCAGGACTATCTTCCCCAACATCCTAGGGCACCGCACCCGCACGGATACAGAATCGGGCCCAGAGTACCTTCTGCTGAGCGTCATCCACGGCCTGCTCAACGGGGAGTGCTCCCCCGAGATACGCCTCCTCGGCTGCTCCGTAATCGCCTCACCCTGCCGCAACAACAAGATGATCAAGCCGTGCCGCAGCACGTGCGATGCTTTAAGGAAGGACTGCGCCCACGCCTTCGAGGCCATCGAAATGGCCTGGCCGTACTTCCTAGACTGTGACCGCTTCTTTGCCAGTGAGCAGGAGGGCTGCTTTGACCCACTAAGAGGACTAAGAGGTAAAAGAAAGAAATAAACTAAAGTTTTTCCCAGCTTAAGCTTCTCTTCAGACTGATCCCCTTCTTGTCGTCGCCCCCAGCCAGACAGGAGCTGGCATTGGCCGGTCTCCATCCAGTAGAGCCTAGCACCATGATCCAGTTTATCTACGCCTCCAACTCCCAGATGTACAGTTTGCTGAAGAGAACTGCAGCCAAGTGCTCCCACATTTCGCACGTATACAGTATCGGCCGCAGCACAGAAGGCAGAGACCTGCTGGTTATCGAGTTCACCAGCAACCCGGGCCAGCATGAGCTGTGTGAGTAAGACGACGACTGTTATTTCAGTGTACAGGAATGTTTTGGGGACTGTTGTAATACATTTATGGTGCTTTGTGTTGTGTGAAGTAGTTCCAGCATAAACTTTTTTCTCTTATAGCTTATTCAGATGTAATCCTATGCATCACCGGGTATTGCCAAACAAAGATGAGTTTAACATTGAGATAAACTTTAGCTAAGAATTGACAGCCATAGATTTTTAAATGTAATGACATTTTTTAGGGTTTAATATTATTATTACCATCATTATTGTTCACTTCTTCTGTCTGTGATGTACGTAGTGGAACCAGAGATCAAGCTGGTGGGAAACATGCATGGCAATGAAGTTCTGGGCCGCCAGTTGCTAATCTACATGGCCCAGTACCTGTGTTCGGAGTATATGCTCGGGAATCAGCGAATCCAGACTCTCATCAATACCACGCGCATCCACATTCTGGCTTCCATGAATCCAGACGGCTATGAGCTGGCCGCCTCAGAGGTAGAGGATAGCAATGATCCGGAGCTCAGCAACCAGGAAGTAAATATTGTCAACAGCAGCAGAGACAAACCGCCAATATCCGCTCTCCCTCTACCTGCTTTTTCTGTTGAGGTCCAGAGGTGGAGGCATGGAGGAGGATGAAAAACGGCATGCTAATGTTGAATCTCTAACTGTGACGCACCTCAGTCACCAGCAAAAAGATCAGATTTGGCTTTTTGCACAAAAAATGGGTTTGCATTCTGGTAAAAGGTCTCCTGATGCCTCCCATCTTTTACCTTCCACTATACTGACGACTGATTTAACATCAATAATCACCCTAGTAGCATGTTGCATATGTTT
Organism: Tetraodon nigroviridis; assembly: GCA_000180735.1. NCBI lineage: Eukaryota > Metazoa > Chordata > Actinopteri > Tetraodontiformes > Tetraodontidae > Tetraodon > Tetraodon nigroviridis. Next base: position 167,017 of record CAAE01014712.1, read on the forward strand.
GCATTAGCAGGCGTTTTAACCACACTGACGCGTTGTTCTTTTCCTTTCGGTTCAGCTACATCCAAAGCCTTGCATGCTAATGTTAATGTTTATCATACACAGAAACAGAATTGTAGCCTCCAAAGAGCCGTGTTAAATCTGAGATTTAGGTGCATCGCTATTGTTGACGTTGATTACTGCACACACGCTGAGGAATCAGATCGCTCTATTAAATCTGATTATATCATATGAATATAATCCCGTTTACTTTGGCATGTGTCCTGAATTGGGTTTGTCGAAAATGGCAGCGTGCATTTCTGACAATCTAAATCCAAAATGCTTTTTAAGTGCTTTAAAGGATATATTTTGAACTATAATCTATGATTATAGAATAAATATAAAGAACATCAGTTTCCTCCTCAGATGACGGATAATTGGTCTTGTCTACGTGTTAACGGCAGAATTAAGAAAGTCTAACACGCTTTCTTGTTCTCGCTTTCTCGTGTTCTGTATTTTCCCCTCACAGTCGCTCCCACTGATTTTGGCAGGCCATTGCTGTTGTCGTGGGTGTTTTTGGCTGATTCCAATGTCAACCTTTATAGGGTCACTTGTTGAACGGTTGGACCAATGGGCGGACGAACGCCCAGAACATCGACCTCAACCGCAATTTCCCGGACCTGACTTCGCTTTTCTACCGGAACCGGCGCAGCAGACACTTCCGCACCGACCACATCCCCATCCCTGACGCCTACTGGTTTGGCAAAGTACTTTAGGTTTTCTAATCCGATCTTGTCTATCCAGATACTCCGATTAAAAAAAATCCCATCTTTGTTCTGCAGGTGGCGCCAGAGACCTATGCAGTGATGAAGTGGATAAGGTCGCTGCCCTTCGTCCAGTCCGCCAGCCTCCACGGCGGGGAGCTGGTGATTTCCTACCCTTTTGACTTCTCCAGGGACCTGCATGAGGAAAGGATGTTCTCGCCCACTCCCGATGAGCAGGTGACTGATGCGTTGCTAATTGTATCGTCCCTCAAGCTTCACGGCCATCGTGTTCTTGTAGGCTTTCAAGCGGCTGGCTCGCACCTACGCGGACAATCACCTCACCATGTCAGACAACGACACGGACAGGTGCGGGGCCTCTTTTTACCGGACCAGGGGCATCATCAATGGAGCGCTGTGGTACAGCTTTGCTGGAGGTGAGCTGCAGCACCACGACCAGACACGGTGGTCTCATGAATGCGTTTGAGGGAGTGTCTGTACCTCCCTGTCTCCATCGCAGGCATGTCAGACTTCAACTACTTACACACCAATTGTCTGGAGATCACTGTGGAGCTCGGCTGTGACAAATTCCCAGCGGAGCAGGAGCTTTACCCAGAGTGGAAGAGAAATAAAGAAGCTTTGCTCAGTTTCATGGAGTCCGTAAGCGCCAGAGATGCTGCCAAGGCTACAAGAAGGAAACCAAGTGTACTTTTAGAGGAGGGAATAATGTGTTTTTTGTGGTGTCCAGGTCCATCGGGGCATAAAGGGAGTAGTTAAGGATACTGATGGAAACGGAATAAAAGGGGCCACTGTCTCTGTTAGAGGCATCAGGAAAGATGTCACCACAGGTAGAAGCACTTTCATGAATCGTTTTTTCTGATTCACCCAGGAGAAACTGCACAGCGATGCTACGGCAACACGGAGAAAGGAAAAGCTTGTGCAATTTCTCTTTAGCATAATAATATATATTTACAATGTTGCTATTTAGACTGCTTTGAACCTTTGTGGCTTTTTTTACATTAAATTTGATGTCATACACACGTGACAATATGTAGAAATCTGGAAATGTCACCATCATACCATCACCATATGGTTTGTGGTGGGATGGTATGGCTCAGTATATGCGGAACATGAGATGGTAAACTTTGAAATGAATGATGGCAAAGCTGCTAGTGGCTGTCGCCTGCCAGACGTTTTGGTTTTTGTGCTCTCTCCACCTTTCTGACACGTTGCCTTACTTCCATGCCCTCTTCCTCTTCCTTTCCTCTCATCGCCTCGGCCCCAGCCGACGACGGCGACTACTGGCGGTTGCTGAACGCCGGCACTCACATCCTGACAGCCACCGCTAAAGGTTACTCCAGGGTCACCAAGAGAGTTTTTCTGCCCCACAGCATGAACAAGGCTGGACGTGTTGATTTTGTCCTGAAAAAGGTTGGACCTTTTACTTTTAGTTCCTGCTAGGTTCGATTCAGTGCATTTATCTGACAAAGTTCTACAGAAGCAGACTGTGTAGAGTAGGGTTGCTTTCTAAGAAGGTCATTCATCATCTCCTGTCTTCAACTTTGTCCAGGTTCCTGTGGAGCCCGATATAGACGATCACCTCTTCCCCACGGTGGACACGTGGGAGAGGTTTGACCCCTATAACCAGTTTGAGCACTACAGGGATCCAGTGGCGGGAGGAGTAGAGCGGGAAGAAAAACCGTGGTGGTGGAACTACTTTGCCCAGTCTGGTATCTCACCTCCACACTGGTTGCTGCGAACTGTCTAGATATTGGACAATAAGGTTTTAAAGAGTGATCTGGAAATAAATCAAAATGTTAACACAGAGTTTTAGAATTTTCCTAAAGGATGTGGATTTTTTTTTTTGTTCCAAGGAACAGATTTTAATTATGCACCTATAATCAGATCAAGTTGCTTTTTAGATGCATTTAACTTGTATGATTCGAATGACTGTGTTTTTATTTTGTGTTTTTTTATTCTTGACTTACTTTATTTTACACACACACACACACACACACACACATTCTCTCTCCTTACAGCGACCTTGCCACCTGTAAACAGCAGATGTTGTAGCTTTTCATATGATTGCAATTCACAAGCATGAAAGTCATGTAATAAATATATACGACACATCTCTTTTTACCTTTACCTTTAAAACCCGTTTTTACCGCCACCTTTAAAAAAGGATGCGTCTCTTTAGCTTGTAGTTTTATCGTTTGTTCGCTAGATGGCACAAAAGAACACCAAATGACCAATGACTGTACCCGTAATTTTTACAGGAAAAGCCAAAATGTTGTTGTTAGACTAATAAAATCAGTCATCATCTAATAGAAAATCTATCACCTGCTATTTTGCATAACGGAATGTCTTGGTTTGTTGAGTAAAGCCTACTTTAGAAGTAGGTCCAAGCGAAAGAGCGGAAGAACACTTTTCATTTGCAGCCGTCTCACTACCGTACGCCTCCAGGTGCGTTTAGATCCTTACGCCACTGGGCCAGGTAAGCTGCTGCTCCTATCTGTGTTCAATGAAGACGCAGGAAGTGAATCAGTGATTCTTGTTTGACTATACAGTCTGTCAAAGTATCACAGCGCTGTTTGACAAGCACGTCAAGATCACAGTAAACACACCGAAGGTATGGAGCTGTTTTATTTGCCTTCGTGTGTGTGTGTGTGGGTGGGGGGGTGCTGCTGATACTGAAGACTCGGTACATCCGCTAGGTGTCGCCATGACCCTCAATCAACGTGGCATAACAAGACATTTAAGAGATAGTTGATACAAAATTACAATTCCATCGTTTGA
>CAAE01014712.1:178749-191861 GCA_000180735.1 Tetraodon nigroviridis
AGAGTGTAACACCAAAACTAATTTGCCGAAAAAGTATCTTTTAAAAGGTGGCGGTTTCACAAAGCCGCAGTTTGATAAAAATTAAAAACACACTAACAATCACTCTATCTCTCAAAAAAACTCTCTCTATCTCTCTCTCTCTCTCTATATCTCTCTCTCTCTCTCTCTCTCTCTCTCTCTCTCTCTCTCACTCTCTCTCTATTTGATGTGAACAGAATTTCTCTTTTCCTGTTTAAAGAGCTGCCAGGGGTGATTCTTTAAGGACGCATTTGGCTCTTTTGGTTCTATTAGGGTCGCATTGTTCTGTGAAACCCTAATCTGCTGGTTTCTTTTAATGTTGTTACTCATAGTCAGGCGAAATCTGCTTTTGATTTGGCCACAGCGTTGTTGCCATACGTTGCCCCCACAACAACCAGTGTCTGGTTGCCAAGGGGGGTTAGAGTTCAGAAGAGGGAAGCCGTAAGGAGCAGCAAAGCGTGTGAAATTGGACACAGCTATGCACCATTGGCGTATTATTACATCAATTTCCTCGGGCTACTTCTGTCAGCACCTTCTCATAGACGCGTCGCTTATGTGATGTTTTAATCGTTTAATGGAAAAGACGCCACTCCAAAAAACACACCACCTTTCATTTACCAATCATTATCATCATCATCATCATCATCGCCGACTCTAACAGAGAACAGTTGAGTTGTTAAGTGCTCTGGCGCAAGATTTCCCCACCTATTGAAATTAACAAAATTTAAAAAATTATTTTGGGCATTAACTATGAGAAATGCTTAAAATAATGTAAAAAAACAAAAACAAAACAGTGTCTTTCTTTAGTTTCATAGCTGTTTTTAATGATTCCAAAGATTGTTGGCTTAAAAATGTCCTTACCATTGTCATTAAAATGAAATTATTTGATGTTTCAAAGTCTTACCTGGTAACAAAAAATATATTTAGATTTTTTTTCTCTAGGGGCTTTTTTAAATCATGTTGGGACATTTGTTTTATCTTACTGGGCTTATTTGAATTCAGCAATTTGAGAGGAAATTAAATACACCATAAACAGACAAACACAGGGATGACTTTGTCGTATGAGAGTTCTCACCTACAGAAATTACTGTAAAGACGATCAGGCTGGCATTACTTTGAGATAAGGGGGAACTTTGGATGCAGCCAACCAAGTTTGTTACAGCTGTCGCTGGGTTAGGGGCAGGAAGACACCCACCGGCGACAGCTCGCCAGAGTTAAGTCATCAATGCCCGCTATTAAGAACACAAAACATTAAATTCATGTCAGCGTTCACGTCATAAGTATCAACATGACATCTCTTGGTCAGAAGAACAACTTTATTAAACGCAGGCATGACCACGGCAACGAATACAATTTGAGAGTATTTAGAATGATGAAATCATTTGCTAACTTTTTTTTTGCTGCATTTATGAAGGAGCACAGGAAGGTAAAAGTACTCGAGTTTTATTAGAGGGCGAGTTTATTCTATTTTAGCCTCACACAGATGTCTGAGATGGACGGTTTACCTGAGGCTCGCCCTGATAAATGCGATCCGCCCTGTGACTGATGTTAAATTGGGGTGATGGAGTCAAATGCTGGAGTTGAAATGCCACTTGAAGTAAATGTCAGGCAGCGAAGTAAACACTTTTTATTTCTATTGTCAGATTGAGTTCAAGATGTTTAATAGACCGTGCAGCATATGGAACTCAGGAAGATCTCTCATGTCTGTCTTCTCTAAGATGGCCTTTGGATGGTTTGGGTTCTTTTTTTAGACTTTATTCCCCCCTCTCATCCAGTTCTTTTATATTTAAGTTAAAAGAGAGAAGTAAAGAGGAATTCAATTAGGCGGCTTTCACCCTGAGGTCTCTGATGTTCCTTCTTGCTGTGCTCTTTTTCTCTCATGCCATGAGGAAGAGTTGACCGTGCAGTACCGTCACCTTTGCAAATGAGACTTCTGACCCTTCTGCTGTTTTTTTTTTTCTTTTTTAAAAAAATCTATTCAAAATACCGCAACGTTAGAACCTGTGAGAATTTGGAACTAGTTTACATCTGTCATGTGTCAACATCCTTTTAGATTTGACTTACACGTCACACATTGCACAGCTTTCACTTTTTTGCCCCCCTACACACACACACACACGGTTATAGTGGGTTCGTTATCACCGACTACATGGCACTGGACACTCAAAGAGATCTGAACTTTATCTTATTTCTTGGGATTTATTTCTGCCACACTTTTGTGGTTCATGTCTTTGGTGCATGGCTGTGTGCACCTCAGCTGAAACTGAAATGTTTCTGACCCTGTTAAGAGAGAAGACAGCTACATAAAAAAAAAAAAAAAAAAAGGAACACAGAATGACACGAACACGAAGCCGTATCTGGACATATGTATCGGCAGCGCCAGCTTCTTCCGAAGCTAAGCGTTCTCGGTCATGTAATCCCACAGGAGAGGGGGGAGATAAAAGAGAGGGAGACGAAAAAAAGAAAAACAACATTAGAACACTCTGAGAATGAGGAAAAGCCCTGAAGGCAAATGGCAGAAACCATCAGTCCCATTAGACGGAGCTACTTTAGCTGTCATGCAAGAGTATGTGGGGATGCAGTGAGCATCAGCGAGCACAGACATGAGGCTGAGCTGCTTCCTCTGTTTTGACTGGATGATTGGACCCGCGGTGCATTCGTGCCTGATCAGCAGGAATCCACCATTTAATATGCCTTTGAAACAAAAATGAGGTGGTTGGATCAAAAGATAAAATAAAATAGAAAAAAGAAAAAAAATACACCTTTGTTATTGTCAAGCGGCTGAACGTACGAGTTGATGGAAACAGGAAAACGCCACAGGGTCGTGATCTCGCGCATGCGTCACGTGACCTCTAGGCCACGGAATCTGCCGCGCAGAGAGGAGTCATCCGACAAGTCAAACCGAGTGGCGCAAACTCTCCAGAGACATTAGATTTGTCGGAGCTGATTAGACCCAGGGAGGCGTAAGCACGACACTCCCGGATAACACGTGGTGGCATCGAGTCGAGCCGCTGGCCCCAGTCTGTTTACTGGGCAGCGTGTTGGAACAGCCAGGGCGAAGCTTAGAACTGGGGGTGGGTGGAGACGGTGACGCTTGATTTCTCTCACACAAGTCTCTCTTCTCTCGTATTTAACGACATTTTCTATTTGATTTCACAGCCAAAGCTTATTATCTCATAATTGATGTTTGCTTGTGCAGGCATGCGTGCGTCCCCCCACTGTCCTCTCCTTAACTCTGTGCATGTACAAAACCGGTTGCGTTCACGTCCATACACGGGAGACAGACGATACCGTCCCGTCGCTGCAAGCGTTAATGCTAACAGTGCGTACGCTGCAGAGTTTACGGCTCATCACGCCGTGAGATCACAAGACGCGATGTGACAATACACGGCGCAGCTCGGCAAGTGGTGCTGGGCTTTTAATTGATATTAAAGCCACCGACGGCTCAAAGCACCAATGAGTATGACGCACATACAAGCAGAGGAGGGAGAAAAACGATGATGGAGGAATCAGGAAGCAGTACAACATGTTTTCCTTAGCCCAGAGGTGCCAACACGGGATATTTGATGATCACAGACCAGTCACTTATCCAGAACTCAAAAGAAGGCTGAAAATCAGTCATCTCTTGCTCTTTATTAGGAGCAAGTATTCTCTTGGAACATCGATCACCCCACCTGTAGTCATTTGCACTTTTATCATTGCTGTAATTTGCTGCAAAAAATACATCCCGGTGCTGTATACAGGATGTGGAAATGATGTGCACATTTAACACTTGGCTCCTTAAACTGCGTACCGTTTTATTGAAATTACCATTATCTTATTTAAGTGCATAATATTTATTACATTTTGGTCTATATTAAGATGGAGATGCTTGCTAAAAGATCAAAGGTGTATTGTCCTCTTTAAACACTCCTCAGTTAGACTGTATGGACACGGGCCACCTTACAAGCCTGTCACTGCCTTCATCGTTTACGATAAAAACGCTCTTCAGGTTGAAGCCACTATTTGTCTACCTGTGATTGTAAATGACGGCTAAATGTTTATCACATGCGACCGTTGTACATAATTGTCCTCCTTTCAGCCTTCAAACTAGTTAAAAGCCAAATCCTCTGCATATGACCCTTGTTAATCTTGTAACAAGTCAAACTGATCCTCTGTTAGCTCAGTGCATTGAGATAATTATGTGATGATAAATGTCTCACACTGAGGGAAGTCATTTGGATAGGAAATACAGAGTTGCACCAGGGAAATTAGCAAAGCTTTAGCTTTGGCTGCCATAGCTTAGCCTGGCAAGGCTCTTAAAAAGGACACCTTTCAGCTGACAACAAAGCTAATATTAGCTTAGCGTTAGGGTTATCAAACAGTGGACTTAATCAGGCTGCAGGGCTGTCAGAACGTATAAACCATGCTTCCAAGGGTTCCTTTGGAGTTATAATCCCGGGTCTCCGCAGGCGATGACCTCATGGGCTGGACTGGTGCCTGTGGGAGGGTTGTGGAAAACTGTGTGTCTAGCAGGCCACTGACCGAGATTTGTGCTCTAAAAGTTCTTTATGGTCGATTGTTTTTTTTCTTTTTCAAGGCATCGAGAACCCCTCAAAATAAACTTTCCAAACTAAATTTCACCTGTTATGGTTGTCAGGTTTTTGTTTGTTTGTTTGTTTGTTTGTCTTTTACAGCTCCTATAGGCTCAAAATGTTTAGGCTCCGGGATATGAGTGCAATGATATTTCACGGTCCGTGCCATGCTGCATTAACAGTTTACACTGTTTTTCCTTATGGCTATGAGAAAACTGAAAAGGTTAAGCTGTCAGTGTTGTGCTGTGTTTGCTGTATAAATACAGACTAAATTAGTAGCTAAGCTTAGCTGTGACTGGCCTGATGGCGCATGCCATTTGAATACGTTAGGAACTAAAGGGCACAAAACCTATACCAGTGTGCCACTCTAGTGTAAGCGACTGTCATGCTGCCCAAATCCAGATATTGTTATCATTTGTGCAATCCCCGTTCTGGGATAAATAAACATATATTCTATTCTATTTTTCTAAAAAAGAGCTACAGTTTCAGCAGATCATCAGTTTGCAAGAACTCTAACCTAACCCAAACCTAAACCCAATTTTAACCCCAATCTAAAAACCAAGTTTTCACAATCCATGCTAACGTGTTTTAAATATGACTGCATTACCAGTTTTGGCCACCTAATCACCTACAGCTCCTTCAAAGTCAAAAGGATCAATTTAGCATGAATGTTAGGATAATGTCCTTTTATAAACTGAGGACAGTGTGACGTTGGCAAAGATAGGTCATCGAAAATAAATGAAACTAGAACTCAAGCAGCTTCAGTGATGTTGACCGAGTTAAATGTCACCTCGGCCCCCGCTGTCGTCTCATCGCTTTTCACTGCTGGAGTCATCCTTTTCGTACGCCTTCTTAAGAGCTGTAAGTGGAGCCTTCGGTGTAACTCCTGAGGTGAATCAACTCCTGAGGCCTCCTGCATCACGCTGACAGGCGTGGCTTGGCTGTGCAGCTCAGTGGAGCCGGTAAGTCCTGGGTCTTTCTGGCCGATGATGCCCATGGCTGGCTGGAGCTATTGACATAGCCTGACACTGACAGCAAAGCAATCTGCCTTCTGTGTGTGTGTGTGTGTGTGTGTGTGTGTTGTTATTGTACCTGCTACATAGTAAAAAGATAAAGTAAATACTCATTCTACTAGCAAAGTAAAGACATTTTGGGGAAGTGAGGACATTTTGGCTGGTCCTCACTACTTCAGAGACATGGTTGAGGAAGACTTGGTTCTCGGGTTGGGGTAAGAACCTGGTTTAGGTCAGGGTTAGAGTCAGGGGGTTGGTTGGGATGGTTAGGGTAAGGGGCTGGGTAATACATTATGCCAATGAAAGTCCTCACAAAGATAGAAGTACAAAGACATGCACGTGTGTGTGTGTGTGTGTGTGTGTGTGTGTGTGTCTGTGTGTGTGTGTGTGTGTGTGTGTGAGGGGTGTGTGCGTTCATCCTCCCTCCATGAGAACCAGGCCTCTGGCTTTCCAGCTGAGTTCACAGATCCAAAGTCGAGTTAATCTGGTTTTACCTTTAGCCCCAAAACCAACACAGGAGTAATCCAGAAACAGCTGTTATCAAGCATGAAACCATTGATGGCTACATGCTAGTGCAGGTCAGGAAGCCAAGGAGGGAAAAAAGACCCCAGAAAACATCAGGATATTGAACTAATGGTCCAAAGGATGTCACGGCTGGGGCCCTACGTTCTTTTTTAAAAAAATTAATGGCTTCATGCCAGTGTTTTGGTCAACAGGTTGCAGAATTTCCTGAAGTAAAGGAGTTTGAAGCGCTGACAGTAAATCTCTGTTTCTCCACACAGTCAGAACGATTATATAAGGAGGCCAAGACTGAGAGACAGAGAGGGTGTTCAGGACCGGGCGAGAGGAGCGCGGCTACAAACAGATGAATAAATGAGTTAAGTGGGGAGAAGGGAATTTGCGCTTTCATCCTCTCCCTGCCCCCACACCCTCTCTCCTCTGGTCGGACAGACAAGTGTGTGCTGTAAGTGCTCACCCCCACCCACCACCACGTCCCCCGCCCGCTTTTGCTTCTGCTCCGCTGACTCGGAGCACATCTCCCAATAGAAATTGCTCCGTGGCATTAAATATGTAAAATTAGCATTTTAAGTAGAACACATTTCTGTGTCACACCCGCCCCCCCCTCGCCGACCCCCACCCCCACCCTTCGCCTGCCGCCCAGCCTTGAGCGCAAAAGGCACACAAACTCATGCATGCATATGATATGCATTTGGTCATTGCCATGGTAACCCCAGCAGGGGGGGAGGAGGGGGAGAGGAGGGAAATGGAGACGAGAGAAAAAGGCGTCTTCGCAGACGGTCTATCGCATTGATAGGGTTGAACTCCAGGGCAGGTGAGACCCTGTGACCAAACATACACACACACACGGTATTTTCCTCCTTGGATGCTCTTTACTGAAACCTGGTCTATTCTCCAGCACTTTCTTGCAACAATTACCAGACAGGTACATTTCGATGGAAAAAGGTCTTTACAGTAAGTGGGTTCAATTTTTTCCAATGAAATGATGCGTTTTAGATGGCACGTTATCAAGGATGCTCTGGAATGATGAGCGATGGTAAATTGGCCTGCGTGGAGGCCAGTAAACTAAGTCACCCTGACAACGCCTGTACAAGCCATTGTCTGCCTTGTTGTGGGTTTTTATGTTGGCATTAATGGTGCACTGAGGAAACAGACGAGGTGAGTTCAAGTTGTGCGTGGGCACAATTAGGTTCGCACATAGAAATGTACATTACTACTGCCTTCCACTCTACTTGTACTCCTTTTCTCAAGCGTGGTATTTTTTGTGACAGCCGGCCATGTGGCGACACCCCCCCCCCCCACCCCCTCCAGTCAGGTTGTGAATTAAGAGAGGGAATCTGGAAGTAAAGAGATGCTATTTAGTAGATTTATTTGCATTTTTATCACCTTTTTTTATTTATTTGCAACATTATTGCTCACACCATTGACAGCAACTCATCAGGTGGTGTTTGCAGTAAGGTCACAGCAGTGTAATTGTTTTTCACAGCATCTGAGGGTATTTATTACCATAACAGAGCCTAAAAGTTGTATTCTTTTTTCCCCCATGCGTGAAGAGGCAAAGAACAGAGGGCCGAGCGGTGGGCGTGAAGTCATTTCATGCTCGGAGCTGCATTTCCTCCACAACAGCGGCACCATCAGTGACGCACGGCCACACGTGTGTACGCCGACCATGTGTTTCTACTTTGCATCCGTGCACACACATGTGCGATAGCCTCCTGCCTGGCTCTCAGCATTGCCGTATGAGAACCAGCCGCCCAGACGAAGATCATTACAACCTCATTCATTAGAGTCATCATTTAACTTCAGATCAGCCCACCGTCAGACCTCCGCTGTCCTGTGAACACGTGCGCTCGCACACACACACATCATTCCTGACCCAAGCTTGTGCTTTATGACGCTGACGCCCTTGTGTCTTTTGTGCCTTTGTGCAAAACCACTCTCTGTGCGCTCTGTAACGGAGTTCCAATATTGAATAAAACCAACTAATTACAGCGCCGACAAACAGAAAAACTCCAAACAAACTCTGGCAGGCCTTTCTGTCTTAAGCACCCGCCTAATCAATCATAACGGGGGCTACAGACTCATCAGCTTGAATCCATTTTGCTGTAGTTAGAGATCAAAAGGTTGCGAGTTGACTATAGGAAGTCCAGGTACTAACCCAGACTAATTTATCTAACGTGGGAGAGATTTAGCCCCCTGAGGAGATGGGGACATGGTTTTTCTCCATCGCATTGAATATCCTCCACGGGGCTCGAGGGCACTTAGTCTTGACGCAGCATATCCTGTATGCAGTTTAAAATTCCATTGATCATATTAATTGCGGTTGATTGTGTCCTGAGTTAGGAAGCTTGTGAAAGTACACATAAAACAATAGTTTATTAGATCTCACAATAATAATAGGGTGTGTGTATTTACGCTGATATTATTAATAGATTAAAATTTAGTTATTGATATTTCCAAGTTCAGCGCTAAAAAGGTAGAATTAGTAATGATTACTGGGAGGAAAATCTCATTATTTCTAGATTTTTCTTTCTTTTTTTTACTTACTTTGTACACACACACACACACATCCTTGTAATTATATCTTTGTAAGGACATACAGATGTAATGCCCCCTTTTTTTTTTATCCATTCTAAGAACCCCTCCTCCCCCCTCCATCCTGACCCTGGACCTGGCCCTGACTCTGACCCTAACGCCAAACCAAATTCTAACACCAACCTTAAAATAAAGTCCTAACTTTCAAATGGGTCTTTGAAGTTGTCAGGACCAGCCAAAAATGTCCTCACCTTGCTAGTAGGAAGAGTATTTTGGTACTCAATGTGTTGCCAGTACAAGAACACACCCACAAACACACACACACACACACTCTTACTTACACACACACACACACTGCAATTATTAATAATGGCGACTGCCGAATGGAATCTTCTGGTTCTCCTCACGGTTTCAGGGGCAGTCACCTCTGCTGTGTCGGCCTGAAGCGTGTTCATGTTCACAGACGCGCAGACACACAGGCACACTGTGCACATTTAGATGAGAGGGCAGCATTCAGGAAGTGGCAGCACTTTGAAGACAGCATTTCATGTTTCTGAGCGTGCAGCACTTATTGGGGGTCAGACTGCGGGTCCATAAGGCCTCTCGTATTCATTACAGAGGGCAAGAGGGGGGGAAATGGAACCGCACAACAATACCCTCCAGTTATCCTGACCCCACGACCCAGGATGTTTTTCTGTTGGTTTTTGATCGTTAACTCTAGGAGGACTCAGTTTGGGAGTTGTCCCAAGATTTTGTCACGCTCTCAGTCATGCCAGGGGTTTGGGAGCAGCGATGGTTAAAATACTAACTGGTGTGGCCAAACCGACAAAAAATGTTTTAAAGGAAAAGAAGGGAGCCAGAGAACGAAGGACCTTAGAAATACCGCATTATATAATAATAGTGATGGTTATTACTCAAACAAAAAGGGCAAGGGCAATTCCAATCCACTGCCCGGGGATTAATGCCAGTATGTATTTCCTCACTCTTTTCAGTATAATTGAAAATGTCTTCCAGGCTGCTCACGTATTCGCAGACTGTGGAGAGCTCGGAAAAGAGCGTATGTCCGAGGCTTTCTTTTTAATCTGTTGCACATGGAGGAATATGCCAAAACATGCAACACTCAATCACCCACTGACATTACCTTAAAATATAGCACACACGTACACAGGGGCGTGCACACACACATCTCGAGCCCCTTCGGGGGCGATACTCTACACCACGGGCCAAAGAACCTATCCTTATTGATGCGGTATCGCCGGGCCCTTGTCAAGCACGCTATCTCGGGTGTGTGTGTGAGTGTTAAGCAGACACGTCAGTTTAGACTAAAGTGATCGGCCCACTCCGGCCCAGCTCCGGCCCCGTGGGGGTATCTCAGTGTCCTGCTGTCCCGTTGTGGGAAAGCGAGAGTGTTGGATGGGGTATCCCATAGCGCCTGCCTGGCTCCTGGGCAGCAGACTGCTAAATCAGTCACAGATTGGATTATGAAGAGAAAGTTCTGAATACATCTTTCTTGGATTGCAGGAGCAGCTGTGAATGTGCCGAGGCCATTCATTATAACTCTTTTTGGAACGTATTCCAGGGAACAGACCCCAGCTCCCGATCTAAAATCCTCGAGACGCTCTCGTCGTTCTAGCCATTCCAGCTAGCTCTTCACGCCGTTGCGTCTGTCTCTGGACTATTTCCGTCTGTCTTTCCGTGGCTTTAGCCCTTTTTCTCTTAGCCCTCGGGTCACAAACTCGGTTTCAAAGTGTTGATCCTCATCTGAAATCCATTGCAATCAGTGGAGCGGCAGACATGAAATACAGGCCCGCAAGACGTGATACGTGTGCAGAAATGCATCCGCTCGTGTTCAGATAGCATCTTGCAACCGTTTTCACTCAAAAATAGCAGAGTGGCTGTGAAATGTAGAAATGATAAATGATATATTTTAAAATGTTTCCATCTTGTTTTAAACGTTATTTTTAATTAGATGCAAAATTTGCACAGAACAGGAAATACTGTTTTACAAGAAGGTGCAACCAGCAGTGAATTTCCAGTAATAATTAGTCTTCATTGATCAGTTCAGCAATGTCTACAAATAAAATTTGGATTGAATTAAAAAAAAATTTTTTACAGTTCATATAGGTAAGATGATCAATTATCTATTATTATATAGAAAGCATCATTTTACTTTAAAAATATTTCTGAATTATGATTTAAAAACTAAGTTTATTAATGATTGAACGATATTAATATTGTATAAGAAGAAAAAGGTGATATGTACACTTAGCATAATGTTTTATTTAAATTCAAGTAAAGAAAATGTGGTCTGCCATTATCAGAGTAATAGTTGAAAATTACAGCACTGGTGGTTTGACACAGGATGGGTGTTGCTGACGTACGCCGATTTAGTTTTCTTCTCGGGTTGTTTTGGCCAAAACCTGGCAGGACCAGTGTGGAGCCGCGAGCAATCCGCCTCAATCTTGCTAGCTCTGCCGACAAACCGTGTAAATAAAATTAACAAATAATTCATCTGGAATAACAGATGAATGATAGCTAATCACTAATAACCAAAACCTAAAACTCAACCACTGCAAATCTGTAGAATTGCAGGCATCCAGACAAAATAAAAAAAACAAAACAAAACAAAACTTTACTTTGTGGAAAAAGCGTGTAAAAAGTAAAATAACGCAACCATTGTTGGGTAGATTATTTCTCTGCGGGGCCATTTCGACTGTCAGCAGTGTCTGAATTTTTCAGTCATTATTGAGATTATAGCAATATATGCATGCGGCCTGTGTGAATGTGGCTTTTGAGGACATGTGCGGCTTTATTTGCACGTGTGTGTGTGTGTGTGTTGTCAGTTGGGCACTGTTTAACCCCCCTCCGGCGGGGTTTTGAGTATCCATCCTGATCACCAGGAGCTGATAAGATGGGTGTAGTTGTTGTCTTTCATCGCCCTGGATGAAACATTCCTTTCTAATAGTTTGGATCAGCCTCACGGGTTGTTAACGCGGCTTAGACGAAGACACTTGGAGCAATGTTCACATCTTTGTCTGCTCTCCAGATCACGTTTGGTTTGTTTGTTCTTAACAGAAATCATCTAGCTCAGGAGCAGGCATGCAATCGAAAAGGGAGATTTTATAAATCTAAAAATGGTAATTTTTTTTTCTTTAAACGTCTCCCGGTATTGTTAACAACATTTAATCAAAGTTCAATCAGAAGAGTTGCCTTTCTTCCCCGCGCCTGGTTCGAGGTAAAAATATGTCTATCGGAGGGAGTCTTTGTCTTTGTCCGCTGACAGATGACCAAAGAGGAAGGCTCTGTATGTTCTGATCTGTATTCTAACTCTCCTGTCAAATTAGGCTACACATGAAAGAAGGGAGAAACACCTCCCCCCCTCCCTGCACAGTGCACATAATTTAACTCCCCCCACCCCAAAAAGACAATATTTAAAATGGAACCTACCCGAAGTTCTTTGCTTCTCATAGAAACAGACTCCATTTTTGTCAAATGGTCCTGTTTTGCCCCCATTTTATTTTCAGCTAATCCACTTGAGCGCAAACAATAGATGCACGGGCTTCAGCGCAGATAGTGTTACCCATATGGGAACGGTCAGACTTCCAGCTCAGGTTCCGCTCCATATGCTAGCCCTTGCAAGTATCAATCAGTGCATCTCAGTGACCTGAAAGAGCCATATTGATTCCCAATACAGCTTCATAAATCAACACGTGGACACTTCTCTCTTTCTCTCTCTCTCTCTCTTTCTCTCTCTCTCTCACTGTTATTTTTGTTCCACACACACACACACACACACACACACACACACACACACACACACACTGGAAAGGCTGGGAGATGTAGATTAAGTCAGTGTAATCCGAAACAATTAGAAAGTCGGGGTGCTACAGTGCGTGGATGACAATCTCCGCGGGTTCGAGCTCTTATTCCTATGCCCCCTGTAATGGGACACATGTTCCTGTGCTGCTGAGCCAGAGGGCATACATGGCAACTCGGCAGCATCAAAAGCATTTTTGTACTGGAAATGTATTTTATTCACTTATTTATTTATCACCACGTCACCATTGCAATATTAATTGACTCAACAATATGGCTCCGCATTTAAAAGCCTCTCAGAGATCTAAGGACTCCCCGAGTTCGGTGGACTTTGTCACTGCTCTTTCTCTTACTTATCTTCTTTGTGAGTGCGGATATTTGTTCCTACCCTCCTCGTTTGGCTGGTAACCGTCAGCAACAACACCATAGGCCACCCTCGACAACAACAACAAACATGACGAGCAGCGTGCAATAAAAGGGCTCCATGTAATATTTATCACTCTTATCTGGACTCTGTGAATTCTCGTGTTCAACCACTCGATTTAGTGTGAAGATTGCAAAAGGGGGAGCGTGGAGTGCTCGGGGTATTTTTAGGTAGGTAAAGTTGTTCCGTGTGCTCACTGCAAAACAGAAACTC